>VWPU01010145.1:603967-785465 GCA_013398955.1 Callaeas wilsoni
AGCTTCACCTTCACAGAATAGCAGTATAACTCCATTTACTGCATGAAATCATTTATCAAGGCTAAATAAGCTGCTTTTCGAGGTCCACAACCAACACAGGAAAGCACCACAAAAGGGAGTTATTTTGTAATTGTGCTGAAGTTTGCTATATGAACTTGGAAGTATACCTCTCAAGAGGTAACAGCATTCTACCTGGAAGTCACACTTTCATAAAAGCTGCAGCAAGACAGGGAAAAAGAGGGAAAAGTTACACCAATGTGTATGCCTTTATGTACTTGAACAGAGCTATTTGTTTTCACTCTCACCTCTTCCCAGCTCTGACGACATGAAATGCTTTTCCTGCAAACAACATTGAGGATTATGTTAAAGGGCTTTTCCTAAAAGCTCTCTCAAAACAGGACTTGCTTTAGGAACACTAGTTCTATGAGATACATTTTGGCCTTGCTGCTGGTAATCGTTGTGTATGATACGAAAGCTCTTCTATCACACACTTAAAAAGTAAAAATTAATTTTCTTTTTTTTTTTTTTTTTGAAAGTATTCTTAAACAGCCAAATATCCAATTGCTTTTTTAAAAAGTATCTAAATTTATTCTTTGTCTGGTAAACATACATACAAGATTATGACGCAGAGATTCTTTTATGATTTACCTCCATCAGAGGGATTGCTTTAATTTTCTTCACATTTATGAGGAATTTCAAATCTTTTGATGTGTTTTCAGTGACCCCAACAAAGATTATTTTCCCATTCCTTCCCCTGAGTTAGCTTTGCAATTCTGGTGTCTGTATCACATGTCTTAAGTATACAAATAACCAGAAAAAGCATGACAAATGACAACAAAATTTTTAAAAAGTTTATGCCTACAAGTGTTTTGAGATTTCTAGTGTTGTCTCCAGTGAAGGAAAATTGAAGATCACAAAACAATTCTTATTTGCATTTAATGGCCCTTAAGAAATGAAATTTTGTACACAGATTTTCCTGATTTTTTGCTGCACCTCAAACCGACTAACTACCAGATCCTGTCTCCAAGTTTAACTTCAGTGTGTGTGAAAGTAAAACTTTGTGGTTCTTTCTTTCCTTATGATACTGTACATTGATGATAAAGGAGGAATTAAAAGTAATTCAGAGCATCCAAGTCATACAGTAACAATACAGAGCAAAGAAACCTAATTTAGAACAGCAGTGTAAATGGTAATACAAAGAGCATGGGATGTATCCATTTGGTGAGATACTCAAATAAACTTCTCTTAATGTCCATGACACTCAGTGACATAAAAACCACGCTAAAGGAGCCAGAATTCCATTTAATCACCCAGGTTAAGAGTAGTACTGCTGACCTGATATAATAAAAGCTTGAATGTGATGACTTATGGGGAGTTCTTAGATGTTATTTCCAAATAAGTCGTATATTAAATAAGTACTCCTATTTATCAAATGTTTCACTCTTGCAAGACTTTTTTTTAAATTTTGAAATATAATCTGTTTGTAAAAGCTGTGTAAAATATTACTCTTCAAATTGTTGCTGTCTATTGATATTTCATTCTGGTTGAATTTTCTTCTTTTAATTAAACTGACAGAATTCAACGTACTGTTCTTCACCTCAAAATTGCTGCCCATCTCACTCCCCCCTGCTATCTTTTTTAACTTTACAGTCAAATTTGAGTATGATAAAATAAAGGCATAGAGGTTTTCAAGGTAATGAAGTTTTTTCAAGTTTAATGAAAGTTTCTTGTGAGATAATGCCCTCATTAGAGCAAAACTCTGTCCTGGTACATTCTGTTGGCATGTGAATAATATCTACTGGGTCAGAATACTCTGTTGTAGTCAGCTAGTACTGATATGTGTTATATTTGGCTCAGGAAATTCTTATAAAGTACATGGATAGAGCAAAAGTAACGAGATTACTATGTTGATGTGGGTGCTTGACCAAACATACAAATCTGTACAGAACTAGGCCTCATCACTACTTCTGGTTATAACACAAATTATTAATTAAGCTTTCACTGTTTCTTTGCTGTTTTTAAAGAATTTTTTAGACACAATTGGAAGCAACAACAAACATACACAGGCCCTGTACCCTAGTCTCTTTTTGTTCCCTTTGTACTTTGCTGCTAATTTTAGTTTCATCTTTGCTGCTGATTTAAGTGATGAGCATAAACTGGGCTTTGAGTTTGCTCTTTCTCAGCACTCCTCCGAGATGAAACACTTAGCTATGAAGACAAATTCTGAATTTTTTTCAGAATATTATTGCTCTGTTCATAAAAGATGTCCTGTATGATCAAGTACCATGTCCGACCTGCTTTATGATCAGAGGTAGTAAGGACCAGTCCCTCATGTCTTGCGGCTGTTTGTAACACCTAAGAATTCCTCTGTTGGAACACTCTGAAGTATCACAATTAGTATTTAGACCATAGAGACAGAAACTTTGTGGTACTTTGTAAATGATTTTAAATGTACCTAGACATACCTGAATCACTGTCTTGATAGTGATTTTATTTTATTTTTTCTCCATGTATTTTAGCAAAATGGCCAGAGAAGGTAGACTTGAATATCTTCCTCAGCAGAAGATGTGCGGAGTTGGATAACTTCTAACAATCATTTGCCATTGGTATTAAAAATTATTAAATACTGCAAATAATATTTTTGATGATTGATGCTGCAAGTATCTAACCTGATAGACACAAGAGTATTTTGAGGTGTGTTCATGCAGTCAACAGCATTCATTCAGTTTCTTTGTGGGTTAGGGCTGGGGTTTTTTTATTGACTTGTATTTGTTTTTTAATATTAATACTATACATTTGAGTACTGGATATACACTGAAGATTTATATTTTGTGTGCCTGACCAGAGATATCAAAAAGAAAATACTAAAGGAGTTAACATCAATGTTCCCCAGTGAGGAGGTCTGGGAAATTTCTCTATCTGCCCTTTCATTCTGGAGGATGGCTGAAGATATGTCCCAAATGAGAAAAAAGTCAGTAGAAGATATTTTGGAACAAATCAATAAAATTGATAATAATAGTTTTTCTGTCATCAGGACCAGATGTTATTCATTTTCGGAAGGCAGAAAGTTCTGCATGTGCCTTCCTCGTAAAAGAAGCAAGATAGCACCAGACATGGTTCCACCTTAATTTTCTGCCCCAAGAACTTCTGATATATTTAGGTATTGCTAACTGCATGATTTTGACTTTACTTCCACAGTATATCCCCACTGTCCATTCTTCCAAGAGCTTGAGTACAGAGTAGAATAGTAATGAGAAACACACATAAATCTTCAAATATTATGCAATTCCTATTAATTTTTATAAGCAAACAGGAAGAATTTTGTCATTGTCAGAGAATACCCCCAGGCAGATTATCCCTATCTTGATATTTTGAATAAACAAAGGAGTATTAATGTCAGTTTAAGCCAAAATGTAACCTTCGTTGTGTTTAGAAATGCTTATAAAGGGATCGTAAAGGAAGAGTCTCTTATGAATAAGTAAAATGTAGAGTAAGCAAACAGAGACTATGAGATGTTTGCAAGCAATTGGAGAAGAATGTTTTAAGGTACAGCCATTGAACAGAATAATTTCTGATAAGCTTAGAACTTCCAAATGTATTGTGGACATCTTCATAGTCTATTGTAATGCTATGTGAAAACCAGTTGTTCTTAAAGAACAAAGGCAATGTCTTAAAAACATGCACTTTCTGTAGCTGTCTCTCAAGTGCTGTAATTTTCTGGACTTGCCAATGATATTGTAAATCTAAGTGAAAGAGTTTTTCTCTGGAGGACAGTAGAGAGTTTAAGGTACAATTGAGAATACAGGAATACTTCTGTAGAGCAGTCCTGGAAATGAACAGCAGACTCACGTGTCGTTTACTGTCTGGCACTTTCTAGCAGGTCTGGATGTATTGCTTTTGCAGGCACAACAGCTCGTGGTGTAAAAATATGGTATCAAGAGTAAATATTTGAATTTCATTAAGTGTCTGCAATGTCAAATTATTTGCCAGGCTCCAAATTTCTGATACAAAACAGAAATATATCTCTAAAGAGCACAGTATGTTTTATCTTTGTTAGAAATTTCAAATAATTTACTGTTTAGAGTTGTTATTGAAATGGCTATAGAAGGGAATTAAGAAAAATAATCTATAAATATGAGAGCATATTCCAGATTTTTTTTCAGTTAGAATGACATCTTTTGTGCCCTATATGCAAATCTAAGTAAAAACATAAATTTTAGTTCTATAGCCCTACAGAGCTACCATGTGATGCAAAATAGTTCACTTCCTCCATACAAGTTGATAAAACATTTTATATTTCAAATGAGGAATTATTCCCTTTTATAAAAGCAGTAACATTTTTCTAAGAAGAAGACTTGAAATTGTGTTACACATGGCATTTTTGTTCACACACAGGGATTTTTTAATCTTGCTAATTTCCTCAAGTACTATTGACTGACTTTGGTAGATAGATACACAGCAAGATGTTGCTAAGTCTTGGTCTGACTAAATATGTGGTTTTAATTGTGATGTTTAACTTCTGATTTCAACTGACTTTTGTCTTGCCTGATTTAATTTATTTTTTTAATAAGAATAAAAAATTGGATGTCTGGGATAGATCACATAAGATAACATAATTTATATACTGTGGTCTGTAGCCATGACATCCTTGTTTGGTACTGGATTTTGCGTATCTGAAATTTTACAAAATTCTATAATTTGATGTTTTATTCAGAATTTCAGTCATCAAGTTACTTGCTAATGACCTTAAGAATTCAATGTCAGACTTTTGCAGTAAATAACTATAACAAGGACAGAATGGAAAGGCTTTATCTGCGTACAGTGTAACGTGCATGTCTCTTCTGAATAAGGAAATCATTTAGCTGTCACTGAATGAAAGAACTAAAATGCTAGTGAACAAAAACTAACTCTGGTAGATTATAGCGAAAGTTCTGTAAATTTGACAGCCACCTTCTCTTCATTTCTCTCCTTGAAGTGTCAGATAATACGTGGATTGCTTTGTAAACCTTTATTACTTGCAAGGCATGACAACCCCAAGGGAAACCTTCCACTTTCACCTGAAGAAAAGCCCTTTGACACCTGGAAGGATCGAATGATCAGAATAAAAGAGGATGCAGTGTTAAGTAATTTTAGAATTATTTTCAAACTATGATTTTATAAATCAGAGTTCGAAAATTTATTGAATCCTCAAGACATCCCTGTGTGTTTAATTTTATTTCGTCCTTCTTAGTGAGAAAGCTCTTTATACAGGAGACTAAATGTACACTGTTCTTAATTTTCATAAAGACAGGATTTTAATTAAACTATAAGGAGACAAAGGAGGGTGATTCTCCTAGCCTTTCTATAAGAACCAGATGGCTCTCAGCATTCCTTGCACATTAATACTTTCCTTTCTTCCACCTGTCTCAAGACAGGTGCTGCAGATCTCATGCTAGTTGTTTAAAGACTTGCCTATACAAACACAGGCAGATAAAGTTCATACCTAGCTTAATTTTAAACGCACAATTAAAGAAAAAGAGGGATCTAGAAGAATGAATCCACTCTGACTTTGCTTCAGAGAGAGAAACCTCACAGCCAGGAGACTACAACAATTTTTGTTCTGATATTCATGGCAGTACATTATGTATCTGGTGTACTCGCAGTCCTTCAAGGGAAAAATAAATCATGCTGAAGAGCAACTACTATGGGGGAAAAAGGTATTGGACTTTAGAGGGCAAAATTTATTTCACAATTAGGTTCATTAAAGCAAATTGTTCACTGTTCCAATTTTATCATCTACTCAAGGCCCATGAGATACCTTCTTCTCAAAGGGGTTGGAGAATTAAAACTGTACTAGTAAGAAGAGATTAGTTACCTGTTGCAGGTTTGACGTTTTAAAATGTCTTTGTAGTAATAAACCCTGTTGGAAAACACTGAATGGCATTCAACAGGACAAGACAGTGTTTTGCACGCTGAAACCATGAAAGTTCATTATACGAAGAACAGTAAGCAAGGAAACACTTAAATGATCTTGATGCCATTAATGGGTCTCAGTCTTTAATTGTTAAGTGAAAACAGTGGCTGTACGGACTGCTCTTTTCTCTCTTCTTGAAGGATTATTTCTAAAATCTGTAATAGTAATGAGAGCTCCACAGGGTTTTAAACAGTAGCCTCACCCATGTCATCATTCAATCATTTCTACATCAGTTATTCTAAGTTCTTTATGTTTTTGTTTGTCTACCAAGACAGAGTAACATATATGTTGAAAAACCCAGAAAAGTAATAGTTGTGAGATTTTAATTTTGCTTTCACATTACAGTACTCAAGGTCACTTAGCTGTAATCATGACTGAATTTCAGAGAGAGAGAAGATTCACTTCTCTTTTTTTAATTAAAATACTTTCAGGCATTTTACATAAAAGACAGGGGATGTCTCATACCACAAATTAGCTACTTCTTCAAATGCTCATAAAGTATACAAAAATTTAAAACAATTTACAAAAAAAGTCTGTGTGATATTTTTGTGTGGTCTTTTAATTCTGGTGGGAGTAACATGAATTTCTTTTTTTTCTGATCAGATTAATGTTTTCGGAATTTTTTACAAGAGGAAAACAAATCAAATTGAAAGATAGAAAAAAGTTTAAAAAAAAAATTACTGTACATGAGATTCAAGAGTAGACAAGTATTAGACAAAGAATATTTTATATAGCATATTATAGTAATATTAGTATGTTCTACTAGCAATATGGCATCTGTTTATATAATATTAATAATTATGTCAATATTTATATAATCTTGTGTTGTCAGTGACTGCCTTTCAGCCCCGCTTAAAATGTGCAAAGCTGTTAATTGCGACCATGTCATAGTTATTATGCAAATGTGCTCTGCAGGGTATGCAAACAGTTAACTAGGCCATATAAATTTCTTTGCTGGTTTCCGCAAATTACGCTGCAGGGATCCAGCTCTTTTCAGCTGATGACACTAGTTTACAATTCAAACTGTAATATGCCATATAACACAAAAATTTCAACAAAGCAGGGTTGGGCAAGATTAAATACAGTATGATGGAAGGGTTGAAAGTAATTATAAAATTTCCACCTAATCATGAGAGTTTGATTTTTCCCTGCTTTTCTGTTTTTGTCCTGAAAGCTTTTCCATATGGATTCCCAAGGTTTCTCATCTTTTTATCTGAAAAACAACTGTTTTTCATCTTTCACAAAAATGCTCAAATAGCACTTCTTTCCCATTTGCTAATCATTGGACTGCTTCTGCTTTCACAAAGACAAAAGTGTGCATGCCTGAGTGCACTAAAGTGTGAAGTCTTGGTGTACTTCTGATGTTCATACTGTATAATAGTACCCATCTTGCCCAATGCAACATCTATAAAAAGATTAACATAATAATCCATGAAGATACTGCATGCAGATCATAAAAGTAGTTCTCACTTGCCTCAGTTGACAGGTTAATTTCAGTTTACAGTTTGTTTATAATGGCACAAGAATTTAGTTTAAGAGGTTGAAAGTATCTTTTCACTGTACTGTTTTTGTTTAGCACTATCACCTCTTTCATGCCCACACATACTGTGAATTTTCTTGCATGTGAATGAATATACTTCATGTAAAGAGGTGTTGTGGTTTAGGAATGGTGTTCTCCAATTTAGTATTCCTACTAAAACCATGCCACCACTTGCTCCCTCTCCTCTCCAACTGGACGCACAAAAGGCAAGGATCGTGGGTTGAGATAAGAACTGTTTGCTGGAAGCAGCAATGAGATGAGAAAAGGAACAGTAACAGCAAGAGTGTTAACAAGAGCAGCTATAGCACAAAGAAATTACTTGCATGGAAAGCCTGCAACAATAAAAAAATACCAATCAGTTCTTCCCAACAATGTTTTCTTCCACTGAAAGGAATGCCCTTTTCCTCAGAAGCCAGAGTCCCTTCTCCCCCACCCCTGGCAATGACCTGTTGGGGTATAGAAAAGCATCAGGGTCCTGGGCACATCCCTCTAACCATGTCTCCTTCCAGCTGCTGCAAAACATTAACCCTGTCCTGGCCAAAACCAGAACAAGAGGGAGGAGTAGATGCACTGATGACTGTTTATGAAGAAGAACATGCAAAGTATGACCTTCAGTGGTGCAAATTTCATCGTGAAACCTCACCAGCTCTTCTTAACTCGGATTTGAAAAGGTTTTATTGAATGCTAAACTTTTCATCTATTTGCTGAAAATATAAAATGCTAATAATTACAAAATTTTTAATGGAATTACAGCTGATTACTAGTATTAACCAACTAAGTACTTCTGTATTTAAGTTATGTTTTCTAATTGTACGTTATTATCAGTTGCTTTATGACAACATGACAAAGTACCTGAGTAACACAGTTCTGAACTGTGTATTAAGGGGAATTTTATTTACATGAAAATAACAGCCGTTTATGAACAAAACAGTGAAAACGTATTTTTGCAGTTGAAATACACTGAGATTACTTATTTTAATTGAAATAGTATTCCATCTTCAGTATTTCCTACAGATAAGTCGTTCCTGAAAATAGTACAATTAACAAGCTTTTACTCAGACTTGCTTTCCTAAGCAGGCTAAAGGATAAGTGTGCAAATTGCTTTTTAAAAACATAGCTGTCTTAAATGAATATTTCAGAGCTGTCAGAATAGCGTTTTGAACTTGGTGCCTGAACTAATCTCAGTCCAACAGTAACATTAGTGATAGACAGTTTTTCAATGTCTTTCATTAATCAATATTAGTATAAAAATCTCCTGGACCTCAGAATCACTCAAATAACAGAGACCAGTCTCTAAGTTTTGCATGGAAAAAGGTGCACTAGAGCTAGGAAAATGTTCTGTCATGGCTATATATTTTTAGACATACAGGTCTTTCATGGGCAGCTCTTATGTATTACTACAGGCAAGAATTTCATACCTTACATGCAACACATAAAATGCCTGAACACATGTGAAATCTCACAAGGTCAAAAATTTGCAGTGTAACTGGTTGTTCACAAGTTTGATCTATCGTGTAAAATCTGTGAAAAATCTTTTGGCAGCTAATTAGCATTGAGTATCTGGTTTAAATCAGCAAAGAGGCAAGAAGTAATTGAATTTAAAGGGATCCTCGTAAAATAAATGATGACAATTGGAAAATATTTCTAAATAACAAACTATCATGGTAGAACTCGATCCCCTGAATTGTGGCCAAATCTACAAAAATCCATAAGGAATATGCTGATGGGATTGGCCTTTGAATAGGAACACCAAGAAATTCCACTTCCAATTAAGCAGTTTATTGGTAGTAGCTTGTTTATTGCAGTACTACTGACCTAATGCAAATAAGACATTTTCATGGCCCATTTGAAAGATGTAGGAATTTTCATTCTGAAACTCAATTGCCATTTTATCTGCTCTGTAGGTTGCCAGTATATCTTACTCTTAGTCACTGTGTGCTGCTTCCTTGTAAAATAATACAAAGATAACATTTACCAAAGTCATTGTGCATTCTGCAGGTTTCTTACTTCTCCAACTAACTTGTGTACATGCAAATGTCTAAGTCACCACTTCCATCTTGGTGCCTGTTTAGTACGCTCCCACACAACCAGTTTCATGGTTATTCCACTTACTAATCACATTTCTCATCATAGCACTAAATACCTGTTGTTCTTCTTCTTCCATGAGTCTATCTTGAATCTTGGCAGACTTCACAACACAACTATGAGGTCTGCCTGTCTAAGGCTTTCCTTGCAGCCCACGTTTCTAAAACATCTCAGACTTATAAAACGATTTCTCTCTGACTTCTCCAGACAGGTCTGAGATTATTTTCCTATGGGATTTCAGCTCATGAACATATAAGTCAGTAATATGGAAAGTCGATTCTCCCAAAAGAAACAGTCCAACAGTATCAGTTCTGAAAGGACTTCCGCTGTAATTACGTACTACTAGGACACTAATTGTCTTAAAAATCATGAAATGTTATGTTAGGGAGAAAAACCTGATCCTTCTCAAAGCATTCAGTTGTCTATGCCAGCATTGCCTATTTTCTATGACCAAAGCAATTTTTGGCAGTATTAATAATGCTCAGAAACAACAGAACTGTTTTCTGCCAGGAAAAAATAATTCATGCAGGGAACAATGTTGTGCTGGGAGATGTCCCCTGTGGAATTTCTGAAGGGCTGAAAACAATCACAAAACTCATAGGCTTTTTGCTGAAATGCATAATGGATTTTGACCTCACCTCATTAAACAGCAGTACATGATACATTATGTATAAAACCCTCAACTCACAAAATAAACATTTTACAACAGGGTAAAAATGGAACAGAGAGGAACAGGAATCAGCAAAATCCTATCTTCTTGTTAAATTGCATGCTTTTGGAAATCGTTCTGGTTGAAATGTCTAAAACACGTAGGTATACGCATATGAGAAAGTAATCCCAGCCTCTCTTTCTTTCTCTTTTGATAGAGAGAAGTTAAACACATCTAAGGTGCAGTTCATTGGATGTCTAAAATTCACATCTAACATAATTCAGATAAGTAATTCCCAGCAGGGAGACCTATCTCCATTAACCATAAAGGGAGTCCAGGTTGACTGGCTCAGATATTCAGGGCTAAATTGTTCATATCTAACGTTATGAGATGAATTCCAGCCTCAGACACCACTGTAATGAGGCTGCATAAGAACATGAAGATGTGAGAATTAATTAACTCTTTGGCAAATGGTCTTTCTACTGCAAAATACGCCTTGCAGATGAAGGGAACAGCAACACAAGGAAAAGGCAAAGCAGTCTGCTTTGTGAAGGGGGTGTAGAAGAGATTCAAACAGATTCACACGCGAGTACTCACCACCGGCAGCACCCTGACCACTCACCAGTGTCCAGCAGAACCAGAAGGGATCCATTCTCCCCCACCACCCCCTGCACATGGCACCAGGTGCATAGGATAATCTCAGAGTCCTAGCCATGCCCCTCCTGGCTGTGTCCTGGCCAGAACCAGGACATAGTTGTACTACTCACGGGGAAGAGCTGCACAGCTTATTTCTCAAAGTTTGTCTCTGGCTGTTATCAGATAAGAGTTACTGCATACTGTTCTGTAAGATACGTGTTGAGAAGAAATCTGTGTGGAAGTAAGGGTAAAGGTTTGTCTAAACATCTTATGCAACCCATTGTATGTATAAATGTTCCAATATATCATGGCAGAGCACAGTAACGGAGATTTCAGATAAGGGGCAACTTCTGTATGAGTAGTATGGTTTACTATGCAATAATTCCATAGAAAAGAGAAAAAAAAAATAGTACCGACTCATGTACAAACAGTATTCTGTAATCAGTACTATGTGCTTGAGTAATACACAGAACTGAAATACATAATCTGATATTTTTAAACAAACATAGTTCATGGGATGAATATGAAGTAACATCTTGTAAATCTACAATGTTTTGCACTAATATTAAGCCAGGTTATTTCAGAATCTATTCAGTAATAAATTGTTATACTATTTTCAGCAATAAAAATATATATATACACATAGTCTATGAGCAACTGAGACTGATAGCAGAAAAAAATAATTATAATATTATACCATAGTGTCTGTAAGCAAAGTTATACTATGAACTGCCAATTATTTGGTCTAATTTTTGAATATAAAAAACCAACAAATTATTTTTTTTAATGGAAGTGCAGAAATAAGATGACTACTGCATATATACAAAGGGATAATGCATGGACTTCTGTTCAATTGTAAACTGATATGGCATTCTCTGTCTTGCTAGGAAGCTACAGGAACAAAAGATGACATCTTTCTAAAGATGAGGGTTAGAACTGAGAGCCACAAGTGTGTTACAGACACAGGATGGCTCTTGAACAGAGGCAAGGATGTCATTTGATCATGTTTTGAAAGCTGTGTGAGCAGAGCATGGTGATCTCATTGATAGGAGGAGATTCAGAATTGAAGGTAGACCTTGTGTGAAACCTTTCTGAAGGCACTCTCATTTGGGAGCATTGTATTGTAGGAACGTGGACCAGTTTTT
Organism: Callaeas wilsoni; assembly: GCA_013398955.1. Taxonomy (NCBI): domain Eukaryota; kingdom Metazoa; phylum Chordata; class Aves; order Passeriformes; family Callaeidae; genus Callaeas; species Callaeas wilsoni. The sequence goes on from VWPU01010145.1 coordinate 615,976, forward strand.
GGATGTAAGATGCCTGTGGACATACCTGGCTTATGGGAAGGGCTTGAATTTACAACACCTGTTTTGTTTCTGACATCCATGATTGGGTTGGGGTTTTTTTGGTTTATCTTGGTGTAAATGAGATAGATACTGCCCACTGTTGTTCTTGATAAGCAGCTTCAGCTGCCAAGTTTTTATTCTTTTGACCAAAATTGTAAGCTTTAATGAATGGTTTGAATTGTTGGTGATCTCTGTGCTGTAAAAATGGAAGTTAGTGAATATTCTCATGTTTTAAGGAAGTGCAACCTTGTAAGAGTCCTTTAAATTCAAACAATGCTTCTTTAAGAACTATAGTATAAAGTGAAGTTGTTTAAACCCAGTAGACAATGTTTCTAATGTTGATATATCTTTAAATATGAATAGCTGATGAATTGAGAAGTCATTATTTCCTGTACATCATAAAGAATAATTTCATTTCTTTACATATATATTCTGAAGCCTAATATATATTGGCATTCCAACTGATACACAGTTGTGAGATGTAGATTATGATATGGTCCCATGAAATATTTTATGATGAGAGAATTAGAATATTATGACAAATAGGAGAAAACTGTTGCCATTCTTTACAGGATGAAATAAATTTAAGCCTCCTGAAAACAGCAGTTAATGCAGTTCATACATTAAAACATCACGTTGCATGTATCAAAAACTAAGATGTAAGTTGAATGGGGCATGATGAAAATGCTTTCCAGATAAAACTTCGTAAGAATTTCTGGTTTCTAGCTATTACAATTTTATCTTCATGTTTTCCTTGGACTTTTAAATAAATATTGTCACTTAAATTAAGCAACTAAGCAGTTCCCTTTCTTTTTTTTCTTTTACATAGCAGATGGTACGTGAACAATACACGACAACAACACCAGGCACGAGCCTAGAGAGGCCGAAGAATGAATATATTTACAAAATTGGAATTTATGGCTGGAGAAAGCGTTGCCTCTACCTGTTTGTTCTCCTCCTGCTTATCATCCTAGTTGTGAATTTTTCTTTGACAATATGGATTCTTAAAGTGATGTGGTTTTCCCCAGTAAGTGTACTTTTAAATTTTCCATTCTTGTCTTCTCTTCCCTGCCTCACCCCTTCACTTACTTTGTATGTACACCAGCTTCTCTGTAGGTAATGGATGGTTGTTTTTTCTTCCTTTTCAACTGTGATTTGTACTTCGGTTGAAAGTATGTTAGAAAAATCTATCTTTGAACGTACTTCCTCATATGTAATTTCTGTATTGGTAATAATTTTTGAAATACTGAGGTTGTTGGTGTTTTATATTGCAGTGAATTCTAACCATGCTATGGGAATGTATTTTACTGTTGTCTCATAGTCTCAGTTTAGTTGATATTTTATAAATGTGTTTGCTGTAATTTTATCTCATACAGAGTTCCTTCGTTAAAATATTGCTGACAGTTGCTGTGGTTTTTTAGCTTCTTTCTCCTATTTATCAGCATCTAAAATTTAACAATTTATTTGCTCAGTTAATTACAGCTCGGGGGTAATTATCACTACTTCATGCTTGAGGCTAAGAAGCTATATAATTCAGAAGTAAATTTAAGAACTTTCCACTGTCATATATATTTTAATATTTATAATGTAATTTTGCATGTAGTAGATTAAAGAGTAAGTTTCAGAAGTCTGCAAGATACGACTTTATTCAGAATGCAATAAAATGCATCAGTGAATATTGAAGCTAAGCTAATTTGCTCCTAACAGGCAGTTATGATACACAGATGATTTGAATAGACTTATTACAAGAAAAACAATAATAATGAATTTCTACAGCTCTGCCCTGGCTACTGAGGAAAGTTTCTGTTATCTATTGTTATTACACCTCTGTCACTAAGTGAAGATGACTTTATCTTAATATAAATATTTCTATACTCACTAAAAAGAAAGTATGTTAATTTTAAGTCTTACTTACTAATACAGTTTTTATTGTTTGAATTCCTGTGAGGGGTCTTCCCCCACATAAATTCTTTACAGCACTGTTACTGTCATACAGATTACAGTGCAGAACATGTTAGATCACATATAATTTTTCTCTTATGCAGCTCACGTGGAAGATACGCTGTGTCGTAAATCACAGAGAACATGGAAAACGTAATTGTTTTCTGTGTGGCTTGAGGTTCTATTTTTAATTAGTTCAAAAAATTGTTTGTGTTGGTTTGATTTCTACATATGAGCCTGTGTATTTCTTCTCTGATACCAGTGAGGACTAAAAAAACCATTAGAAAGTCTACTTCTAGGAATGCCTATCTTCTTGTATTTGCCTATGCGGAAGGCACCAAATGCCTTGATCTACTGAGGGACAGTGTCCTACTTTTCCAACAAGAGCAGTGGAGTAACAGCACTAGCAGTGCAGGTCTGCATTCTTTCACAGAGTGGGCTATGAATGCCTCGATTACAAGGAATTTCCTAATTCTGTGTTAAAGAATGTATATGCCTGACACGCCCAATTGGATAGTGGCTTAACTGTAATGCCTTCATTAATTTGGGATAATTTTAGGGAAATGCTGAAACTCAGCTAAATATCAACTATAAATGCATTTGTGCAAAGTGCACATCTATGTCACAATCCTCAGCAAAAGTACATGCAGCGTTGTTAAGAACGGAGAACTTTTTTTTCTGGGTGTTGTTTTAACAGACTACATCTCTGAAGACAAGAAGTAGCTCTGAGGATACCAGAACTATCACCCAAAGAATCACAGAGAAGCACTGCTGGCAATTGAGTCTAAGAAAGATGTTTACTGCATGTTCAAAGCCTGGAAGTATAATTGAAGCATCACAGTCCTTTCCTGTGTCTAAGGAAACACCAATTGTTAAGAATTAGGGTAACAGTCATAGAAATTACCAATACTATCATAAAACTCTTTTCCTGATGTAATAAGCATTTATGCCTCCACGTTTTTTGTTACTGTTTGAAAAGAGAGGTATCAATATATGTGTCGAATTAGATTTTTATGATTCATGAGTTCCCAGCTTGACAAGTATTTGCTGTTTAGGAAATGAGTTGATTCATGTATAACACACTTACCCAGTTAAGCATTCCCATGATTGAGAAGAGTTTAAAAGTAATTGTGAAATATTACCCTACGCAATCATCAGTTATTTAGCAAATATTAATCTGTCAACTCCAATAACACTTATATTTATTAATTATGTTCTAGGTATATTGTGTAGAGATTATAGGACTTATTATGTTTAATATTCATAATAGATACTGTATTTTTAGCTAATACTTCAAAAAAATCTGGTCTTAGTTTTAAAAAAATTCATTAAGATCACTCTTAACAATAGTTATAACTATATCACAATAGTGATAACTCAACAATATTCAAATATTGATAGCTAATAAGATATTAACAACTTTTTTCTCTGTAAATAATACAAGAAACATGTCGTATTCTCACTAAGGCTGACAAACATATTTAGAAAAAATACATGGTAAACATTTTAAAATATATTTTTATAGTAGAGTCCTGAAGAGAGTTTATGCTGAAGGAAAACTTTAAACATAAAATGACTGCAGTATATAACTCTATTAGGAAAACAGTTTTTCAGTAATTGGGGCGTTGGTGCTTTAGTGATTGATCGACATGGTTCTATAGCACAGCCCTTTCATAAGCCCACTCAGAGCTGACAAACTGGTTATTTAGACATCAAAGTTTCTTTTGTAGTAAAAAAGTGTTCTCTTTTTCTATAAAGCATCCTTGACTCTTTCATTAAATAATAACTTGCAGTATACAAAAATCACATGCTATTCGGAGATCCAGATTAAAATAATAAGGAAATTATGAACAGAGCTTGAAGAAGCTCTGGCATCAAATAAATCCATGCACAGATGTCCTGCCTTAACCCTCATAAAACCAGACAGTGTGATAAATACTAGCAAAGAAGCTGAGCTGATAGAGCAAGAACCAGACATAGATATGCTGCAAGATGAATAGATTTTGATCTCCTTGTAAGAATTTGGAATGATGAAAGACAGAAACTTTTCTAAGCCCTGTTGGTTGAGAGGCCTTCGGCATTAAATGTAGATGACTAAATTGAACAGAATTTCATTGTTTCATTTCATTTCATTTCATTTCATTTCATTTCATTTCATAAAAGCTAGACTAAAAGAGAACAACCTGAACAGAGAATATATCCCTTTTCTCATGCTGCCCCAATAAAAAAACATATGAGCATCTCCAAATTGTGCACATTAATTCACAGGTATCAGATGTGGCTCAATCCTTTTTTTTTCCTTTTCTCTCTTGGAGTTCAGAGGGACAGGTTCTCAAGTTTTTTTGTGAGGATGAGTGAAGAAACCTGTGAATTCATTATATTCATCTGTTTCAGAGAAGGCATTCAAATAATTATGCCTTGAGCTTAGTGAATAAGGTGAAATAGAGTAATTTAAAAACTAGCATTATTTCTGTACAAAAATCAGTTTGAAAAAAGGTTGGGTTTTTTCCCCTGGATAACATATCACATTTTACATGTAATGAAAATTTCAGATTCTGTTTTTAATATAATGAGGCTTTCTGAGCACTAAAGGAGATGATAGTTTTAAGAGTTTAGAAGCTAAGAATCTTAAAGGATTTAGGGTTGCAAGAATGTCGGAAGTCCTGTGGACAATTCTGAAGGATCCAGTAGGTCTGAAAGAGGGGGTCTTTGATGTCTGTGATACCTGCTGAAAGACAAGCGTGACAGGATGGAAGCAGTGAAGATTTCTAGAGGGTGTCAGCAATAACTCCTGGATAGGACAATTAAAGGTGGCACACAGCTGGATCTGCTACTCAAAGGATCCCATGGGAGCCAGAACCGAAGGGTAAAGTTATCCAGAAAAGCTTGGTCAAGTTTAAGGACTGTATCCTCCAAATGTAGGAATGCTCAGTCCTGATACTCAGGAAGATAATTATCCTGGCTTACCTAGGCCTGTTACTTGTGATGGAGCTTCAATGAAAAAGCAGTATAGAAGAGTTGGAAGCAGATACAAGCTACAAAGAAGAAATTCCAGAACATTGTCTGGGCTAGGAAATGCGGCAGGCTTTCTGTGTCAGGGAACACCAAAGCTCAGCTTCAGTTAAGAATTCTAAAGGGCAGATGGCAACAAGATGGTCTGCACCCATTGGTGCAGAGAGAGCTGACTCTCTTGCAAAGAAAGCTACCCTCTGAAGTGTTTGAAAGGTTTTGGGGACTGGGCAGGGCCTCGATGACTGGGGGAATGCAAGCGTTGCACTTGACCTTAAAAAAAGAGGCCATGGGTTTACCAAGGGTGAATGATGCTTGACCAGTCTGATTGCTGTTTTATGAAAAAATGTCTGGAGTTACAGATGATGGGAGGAACACAAAATATCATTTACCTTCACTTCAGCAAGGTTTCTGACTCTCTCCCACAATATTACTGTACCCTAGTTAGGACATTACAGCCATGAGGAGTGGACAAACAGGGAAGTGTAAAAGATAAACTGCCTGGATAGTTGTGCTCAGAAGGTATATACTAATGTGTTGTGGTCTACATCGAGAGCAATAATAAGCATTGCAGTTGTCTTGTCCTGGGTCTTGTCCTTTTGAAAAACTTCATCAATGACATGGAGGAGGTGACAGAATGCTTGCTCACTGAATTCGCAGGTTATATCAGTTCGGGGGGTACCATTCAATACTTCCAAGGCTCAGGCTGGAGGTCACACTAGATCTAGTCCAGGATTATCATGCTAGTGCTCTAAAACTCAGGTGTGAAAAATGCACCTGATCAGGTGATTACCATTCCTGATGCTCTGGCAAATCTTTTTCAGAAACCCCTCATTAATTCAGTTATTGTATTATTTAGGTACTGCTACATTATCATAACACTAGGAACAGTTATGTGCCAAAGATTATTTCTAAATTTTTTTAGCCTCCAATGGAGAAACCCTTGTTTTCCATGGATTTTAGTGGATGGCCCAGCTATCATGGTCTCCTGGAATAAGAAAAGAAATTGCACTGTATTTCATATTGATAAGGACAGATAGTAATGCAACTACAGTGTTCACCAGGATAACTAGTTGCCTTTCTTCAGTGTGGAGTTTCCTCTGACAAAAATTTTAAGCGCAGTGTAGGAGAAGTAGACAGGTCTTTATAGTTTTAGGTGCACTGTTAGTCAAGCACAATTCAAATCTGCACTCAATCTCAAGTTCTCCTGCCATCCATCTATTTGATACGGGTGGCAGGAGAATTTGAGATTGAGTGCAGACTAGATTAGACTTGGGTTTGAGTCTAACAAGAAAGTCAGGTCCTAATACTAAGCCTTAGAATAGCCCCCAAGTCACCTTATCATGACAGGGAGTAACTTGGTCTGTGGAGGGCCAAGTCCAACAGTATCCAATGCCCAGTCCAACAATGCATATCCAAAGCGTGGTTCTTCCTAAGGATTAGAACAAATTAGAACAAATATTTAGCCTGCTCTTGTGCCTGCACCTCAGCTGGACATAGAGACAAAGGCAATGAGAACTGGGAGAATTTTTGCACATTTAAGTGAGACTGTGGGCTTTTAGTTTCTCTGTTATGCTCATATATTTCTGGCACTGGAATGAATTGGGCAAGTGCCACAGTTATACAAAAACATACAGGGTTTTCTAAATATTATTGACAGGTGTTTTTTTCTTTTGGCCTATTTTTCATTAGGGAGTACTCTACCCGTGTAGCCATTCCCAGAAACTTTTATCACAGACATAGCACCCTTCTAAACTTCTGGGGTTCCCATTAAAAATTAATATGGGCGAGGTATTAAAAATTATTTTTAAATTATTTTTCAAAGTTTTCTGTAAGGCAAGAGTAATTTGTTGGTAGTTCATTTAGTAAGACATGTTGAAAAGCAAGCTATATATAATCTTACTATATATACATATTAGTTGGCTGATAATGGTACTTCCCTAAATCTATAAATAATATATGTATTTTGAAATAAAAAACTGATTTTGTAATAAAATACTTGTGTAAACAACTATTCAAGCACTTTATAAATTCAGGCACTGAAGATGGAGGGAATTACTTAAGGAAATAAAAAAATACGAAACTAGGAATGTAATGAATTAAGAAAGCAAAATTTTAACTGAAAATCAGGTAACACTTTGTGACAGTGAGACTTAATAGACTGTGTAATAGCATGCCTTATTAAATTGGAGATGCTCAATCATTTGGAACACCTAAAACCAGACTAGACAGCAATGAAAATGTACAGTAAAGAACACTTACAGCAAGAGTTCTCCTTCACTAAAGACATACATTAGTGAACTTGTACAGCCTTTCCATGCATTTCGTAATTAACAGTGGGTGCTCTATGGAATTAGTTGACATTTTGAGAATGTTGCATTACCTTAATATTCAAATGAAATAAATTATTTAATTTTTCACAAATTCTCATCCAAATTTTCATGTCAGAACATGGACATTCCGTAGTTTCTATTCTGAATAATCCTAAACAGCTGTATTTTGCTACTTTTCTATGAAGTTAAATACAATTTGCCTCCAATCAGGCTACAGTCATTCCCACTGTCTCTATCAGACAGTGATTATTTAAATATTTTATGCAAAGAGTAATAGTTGAATAGAAAGATATTGAGATACTTACTGCAGAAAGCTGTTGCCAAAGAAAGTAAGACTTTTTAGTAGTGGTATATATTTTCATTTAAATATTTTTTCTTAAGGCATTTGATTAATCTGAATTATATTATGAATCAAATCATGTGTATGTAAAAGGGTGTGGAGAAACACTTGTTTAAAGTGTACAATTGGAACAATTTATAATATTGATCAAGAGTTATAAAAATCTGAATACAATGATATTAGAGTGTATATGCAAGTTTAAGAACTGGATTTAAGAAAATCCTTTTGAAAACCTTTACAAATCAAAGGAAAATATTTAATTCCATTTCTTTAGCTAAGCTGCATAATTACAAATGATAAGGTAATAAAATTACTCAACTTATAAAAACTTAATTCCTGAATAATTACATGTAGCAGTGGGACTAGCAGTCTATTTCCTAATAGTCTGTTTTTCTAACACTGGAGATGTAATGCCAGATATAATGGCATATTTTAATATCTGTGCAGTACAGAACCAAAGACAGAATTTGGTCCTTCCTGAACAAGGAAATGAAGCTAGAACTGAATCTGTTTTGAGAATATATTTTTTGCTCTTCAATAACACCTGTTTTAATTAATAGTTTAAGTAAGGAAGTTTGTTATTCTGTGTATCAGGACAAAGATAAAAGAAGACCTGAAATATTCCAGAAACTATGCATCTTCAATATGAATCCTGTTTTATGAAGGAAATGTTATAAAAATATAAGCAAACATCAGTAATTTGGTTATTTGCATAATTCATAGCTGTTTTCTTACAAACCTGTTGAATTCAAAGTGGCCATCTACTCTTCTAAATCATGAAGTATTATCTACCCACTTTTTAGTCTTGTCTGCAAAATGGTGTTTTAGTTTATATCCAGCCCTAAGCCAGGTGAGACTAACTTCTATGCCGGGAGTGCTTGCTGTTGCCAAGGGCTCTGATTTGACCAATGTCTTTGGCTGAAATGGCTCCACTGTCATCTAAGCAGATGAGTCAGATAACCTCTGTCTGAGCCCAGCAGATAGAGTCCTTGCGACTGAAAATGAGAGGAGGCATCAGTAACGTTATTATACCAAGCACGTACTTAGCTCCAAAATTGATATTGTAAGTCAAACAGAGAGTTTCATCAGATTCATTACCAGTCCTGTTTTGCTGATTGCTCTTTAACAATCTCTACCCACAGTCCTATTATCTCAATGAAACAGTACACTCTTGTTTGCAAAGCAAGTTCTCTAAATAGCAATTGCTGCAAGAAGTACTGCAGTGCAAGCTGGATCTATAAAACCATTAATTGAACTAGCTTTGGGGCACAACAAGTGATGTCTTGGTCTGAACTTGCCAAGGTCCCTGATTCAGCCTAGAAGGAGGATGTAAGGATCCTACAAGAAAGAAAAGGATTTAACTGAGTGGAAATGCTGCATCCTCTCTGCTCTGAAGTTAATATCATTACCAGTTTCATTCAGCCACTACAGTGTGTGTGGACTTTTAATAAATGTAAAAGTTGAATATTCAGGGAGCAGATACTGCAAATCAAACATGCTTTTAATGCTTGAGACAGAAGCTACTTGATTTGAATTGAATGTTGGAATCAACTTCAAGAATTTTTTTGGTGTAACCATGCTAATATATGGGTCAACCTGTCTTTCCAGTATTTGATCTCTCCCCAGAAGGAGGAAATACACATCTTCCCTTGCAGCTATTAGCTGATACACAGACCAGAAGTTCAGTTTCTCTTATTCACAGGAGTCTGCGGACTGCATTTAGTCTAGTGCTGAGAAGGTGCAGAAACAGTGATAATGTGATGTGATATGGTATGACATACAATGTGAACAGTGGTTGACCAAATAGAGTGAGCCAATGTGTATCAGTTTCAGTGTTGTTAGGAAAATAAAAACTGTAGCTGTTGATTAAATTTAGGTGACTAGAAATACTCGGTTTTAAACTGAATGAATGTTCCCCATGTCTCATGCTCATTTCTAAGGGCCACATGCCTACAGCAGCAGACCTATATTGTCATATTATTGGGAGATAAATCCCAAATAAATCATCTGGTGCTCTTTTGCTTCCATATGCCATAGGCAGCATGAGGCTCAGCTACTTGAAAGCAACTCGCTGTGAGTGCAAGAGGCCTAGACCTGCATCTGCTTGTTTTCCACTCCTAGTAGTCTAGAGTCTAAACTTAGAGTCCAAGAGAATGATAACACATCCAAGATGGTCCTCCCATCCAGATATTCTACAACACAATGCATCTTACCTAGGATTCTGCAGTGGTGGCCACTCATTTCAGCTGGTTTGGAGTATCCCTGTGTAGATAATTCACTGAAAAGCTGGATGTCAAATGTCTTTTGGACTAGGACTTCTCAATCAAGGAGTCTTTCGATGAGCTTTTATGAGGATTCAGAGATTGAATTTTGTTGTAGAAGGCCTTGTCTCTCGAATTTCTTCAAGCACTTACTTACCTGCTTGGGAGCATTTTCAAATTATGAAAAAATGTTTCTACTGCAGTTGAAGACATCCTGTTGCTGCAGTTAGAGTAAGTCAAGCAGTTCTGAAATGAAAACTGGTCACACCTTCGTGAACACTAATGCTAAGCTGCATCTTTGGTGCATAAGAGTTTGGCAGCTGCCAGCACTTTCCACAGTAGTCAGCTCCTTGCAGCAATAAAACCTGATTGCTGTCTACAGAGATGCCATTTCATCCTTCCCTTCTGTACAGCTGTGTCCCTGCCTGGCTGAGGGCTTTGAGTAATTACAAAATGTGGGTCTCAGCTATATCTATATGTACAACAATGTCTTACAGCTCAGGGCCAGCAAACTCAGGCAGTGACAGTCACCAGCACCAGGATAACCAGAACCCAGGCCTGCCATACATATCCTATGTTTAATGAAGCACTTTTTTTTCCCCACCCTAAGCAATCGCTTGTTGTATAACTGCATCAAAGTCCACATCTGACTGATAGGGTCCCTTTCCTCAAGTCAGTAGAAATATTTTTATTCAGTTACTTGAATAGGAACAGAATCAAATCCTTGAAACAGGAAGCATCAAGTTTGTTCATCACTGAGGAAGCCGCAGTACTCAGTAAATAGCAATTGGTAATGCAAGAGACAGAGTCGTTGTTGAGAGAACATTATGTGTAACTATTATGCTCTGCCTTTTCATGGAACTTAGCTTCGGATCTCAGTGCATTGGGGTGGTTGTTTATTCTAAATCCCTCTCTTTTATATTCCACAGAACTTCAATTTGCCACTTATAAAAGGGGCATAATAGAATTCCCCTATCTCACTGGACTGCATAACTCAGTACCTTTACAATCTTAAGATGCTCAAATATCGTGGTACTAAGAACATAATAATTGTTTACAGTCACAAAGGTAATAGAAGTGAGGCTGATTATATGAAATCCACATTTTTATTGTTTGCATGCATGTTATGAAGTTTATGTTAGTCCTCGCAGATAGTCATTTATGCACATAACCCAAATCTAAATTTCCCTAGGTTTGCACTTCCCAAGTGGTCAGTGAGAATGGATAATGAGGCTGTTAGGCAAATATGTAAGAATGTGAGCTTTGTGTCAATGCTTAAATTAAATATCTGATGAAGAAAATAGCTCATAGTGGAGGACATACTCATACAAAGTAATCCTGAGTGATACGACTGGATTTACTGAAAAAATAGGAACTTTTAGATAAGTTGAAAGTGCTAAGTTCTGTCATGTGACATACTATTCATTATGTCAAAGACATTTCTTTGTCTATGTAGCATTTTCACAATAATCATTGTCGAGAAACCTGAATCCATTAGAAAGAGTGTGCTGAGTAAATTGCATAATTTTTTTCCACACTGATTCTTCTTTTTTTTTTTTGTCGCCACTAAAAATTTCTTCTGCCAAAGGCAGGACAGGAATTGCCACCCAGGAGTTTGTTCATTTTCCCCAGTCTGCTTCAGAGCAAGAATTAATTGCTACTCTGCCTTCTTAACTTTCAGATTTGTCAATGAAATTTTTTTGTACTTATTCTATAATATACTACTTATTTAGTTCTTTGTATTCCATAAAAAAATGCAAAGTCTGTTTAAACCTGATAGCTAATAGAACTTTCTTTCACCTGATGGGAAAAGGTGTGAGGTCAGAGCAAATAATCACACTCTAAATTTGGTTAATAAACAAGGAGGTACTTGGTGGTGGTGTTTCTTTAGAATATCCTGATATTTCACATCATACTTTTCAAAAGTTTGTCTTAAAACCTGTGTGTCTTTATAATGTTGGAGTGTTGCAGGTTAGAAAAAACTGTCCATAGTGTTCACTAGAAAAACACATTTCTGAATCAGTCAGTGCTGGCTAGGAATTATCCTTATAAAAGCTCATCATAGGTATTATTTTAGTTTTGCCTTATGGGATATATCAGTATATGCTGGGTACTTTTTAAAAGCTTTGCAATGGTCTAGAATTTGGAAATTGTATCTGTTTCCACTGAGAAAAGTCAGTACATTATATATTTCAAAACAGTAAAATATTTGGCCCTGAAAAACAGGTTCCATAAACAGCTGTTCTAAAAGGCTCTTTCCTGAAGCAAATCTTGCTGAGGAAGGATCATGCTTGTACTGTGGAGTGAATGAATATTTCTCACCTTATGGAATTTAAACAAATCTTGTTTCTCTCTTTGTCTCCTTTCAGGCCTGCTAAAAAAATAGCTAAGATTTTTCACTGAAGAATGATTTGATATGTTATTTAGGGTTACATGTATACATATATAATCTGATTAGTCAGAACATGTATTTGAAAACAGTCTCTTCAATTATTACTTTTGTCAGTGGCAAGCATAATTCATTAGATGAAAAATTTATCGATGTATAATCAGTGGCCTGTTACATATCTCTTCTGCTTACATGGAGAACAACCTGAGAACTGTTTGGAGTGGAAATACTTTTTGGGTTTATCGGTTTTTATTTAGCCCTTCCACCTGCTCCTTGTAGTTTCCAGCAGTTGTCTTGAAATATTTTAATGTGGCCAAGCTGGATGACTGCGCTTTTTTTGCTTTTTTTTTGCTTTTTTTTGGGGGGTGGCAAGTTTTCTGTCAGTCTTTATGTCAGAGAAAGGAGTGAATCCTTTACAAATTAGCTAAATACCTGTGAAATACCTTGCAGCTGAAACCTGCAAGCCCTCAGATGTACTTACTGAAGTAATTCCTCACTCATTTTTCAGATTATCATTTCTATGATAATGATGAAAGGAAGTAAAAAGAAAGAAAGGAGATACCAGCTGGAAAGCATAATTGGGCTAAAAGCAGGAGGGAATGATGAAAAAGGCTGAGGAAAGCACAAAAACTGAGAAGCAGGTGATAAAGAAAAAGGTAGATGATAATGAAATATAGAGCCTCGACCTACAATTAGAGGAGGAAAAAACCTAAACCAATTAACTAAAACTTAATTAAAAATAAGTAATTGCTGAAAATGAAAGCAAATAAAAATCCCTCTTTGTCTGTTCTATAGGCTTACATTATTGATACAATGAACCCTGAGATGTTAATATAAGGTTTGTTTTATGTGAGTACTCATATGTAACAGTTTATTGTTCATTACATTCTTAGAAGGCAAGTACCAAAGCTATTTCAGCACAGCCAATACAAATGCACTTCTTTTTAATTTAATGACTATAATACTGTATTTCCACTCCACACTCCCCCCCCAAAAAAAAAAACCAAAAACAAAACACCAAGTTTAATAACTTCATGAAACCTGCAATTTCTCACTGAAAATTACTACTGGAAAAAAATAAGGAATTCTCAAAATTTTAAATGCATTGCTATTTCTATATTTATTAGTAGACTCGAGGCAGGCAGCTCTGAAAATGTTTAATTCATGAAAAGAACACAAAATAAATACAGCAACAATAGTAAATTGTGCATAATTCTCACCTCTTCTCCTCAGACTGGAATGGGACACCTGCGTGTTACAAAAGAAGGCCTTCGACTGGAAGGGGAATCTGAATTCTTGTTCCCTCTTTATGCCAAAGAAATCCATTCGAGAGTGGTAAGTGGGTAATCTTGCAATAATGCTAAATAAAATGAATGCACCTCTGAATAATTGAACTTTGCATTATTTCTGTCATGAAAATGCATATATATATATATGTATATGTATATCTGTATACACACATATTTCTGGTTGCACACTTTACAAGGTCAGTGTTATGATGCTTTGTCAGAATTAACATTTATCTCAGGCATGTGATAAGCAGCTCAAACAGGAATTATAATTGTTATCATATATAAGTAATGCTAAAACTTTAAGAGTGTATAGAAAGGTTTTCAATATTTTTACTGAAATTATTTTTAATATAGACTTCCCTAGGACGCAACTTGTTTTGTTTATTCATCCACTACAGAATAGTTTCAATATCTCTAAAATTAGTGGATCCCAATGGAAAAGTTATGACTTCCCTAAAATATATGGATTTTTTCACTTCAAAGACAATGCAATCAAATGCATGGTATGTTTATGTATTTATGTATATAAAATTTGCAAGTCTAAATGGAAATACTTAGTATTTAATGTAGTTTACCTAGATAGAAAATTTTGTTGTTGTTGTTAGTGAGGTAAAAAAGGAATACCATACTTGGTCAAATATTTATCAAAATTATGAAGTTTAAAATGTCACTGAGAACAGGAAAGGTATGGAAGTAGTGGGTTTAGAAAGAGACAATCTGATTTGGATTTTATTTATCCAGGTGAACTCTGAAATTTATTCAAGTGAATTTTTTGTAGAGAGATGTCTGCTTCTGGCCAATCAAATAAATATTTTTCAGAACTATTGTCCATAGTCTAACATCTCACAAAATAAAGTTTTATGTTTTGTAAATATTATCATCAACCAATGGGACATTTCATTGAATGAAATACTCTTAAGAGACAGTGAAAACCAAATATGATTCTTTCATATCTTCAAACATGTAATTGAGAGGAAATAGCCAGCTATGAGACTTTCCTGAACCTAGGGAAAAAGTTAGTGTTTTTATTGCTATAGCAAGAAAAAATGTATATAAATTTGTCAGAATGAGGTTGTTAACATTGATTATTGTAACATGATTACTAAATTTAAGCAATGCCAACATATTTTACTTACATCGAGCTTTTCCTTTTCATTCTTTCTGCAACAAGTATTTCCAGTTTCAGGAACAGCTCTTAATTATGACAGTGAAATTCCATTACTATTTCTATACTTCCATCTAGCTTCTTATGATGTATTCTTTTCTGCCTCACAGGCAGTGGGAAAACTATTTATGTGCTGTGGTGAATTTCCCTTGAGGTTATTTATCCAGTAAGATGTGTAACTTTTTAAGACCAGCACAGCTAATGCTTAAGAACTCCCTCTACTCCCAAAGATCATTATGCAATGTTAAGCTACCATTTGTGCTCTCTTAATATTCCTTTCAGCTCTTAATACATTTACTACAATGTAGGAAAAAGAGGTGTGGCAGCATCTAATATAAGCTTAGCTGTCTAATGACCCATCATGATCATTAGTAATATGCATTAATTAGAGCCTTCAGGCTACTGCTTCTCTCTGCCTACTGACAATTCATCAGAGGTTTTTTGTTTGTATCCTTGCTTTTTTAAATATTTGAACTCTCTACAGGCTTAATTGCCTGTAGCTTGATCTCCTGCGTTGCCATTTATGTGTTTATTCTCATAACATTACTTATTTGTTATGCTTTCTTTTTCTAAGTTTGTCTTGGAGAACCGAGCCCCTCTCAGCTTTCAAAGCAGCTTTCTCTCTTGCTTAATAGTTTTCCCCTTGCAGTCTCCTAACAGATTTTCTCACCTAATGAGGTCTCCAAAGTGCTAAAAAAATATGTAGCAGAAATTCTACTTGCTGTGCATTGTCTCTGGAGCCTATTACAAGTTTATGCCTTCATTATGAGTCCAAGTCAGATATATGGGCAAGACCATTGCATCTTTGCTAATACATTTTCATGGAAAGTTAAAAGACAAGCATTTTTAAATATGTTACTAGATTTTAATTAGTCAAAACCACATATGTGGCAACAGCAGGTCTAGAGTACAGTTTATTCACACTTTCATTTGTTATCACAAATTACTAACTTATTTTTTAAAGCAAGCAATAGCAATCAAATAAATGTAATAAAGATGTCGAGATTTGTGGGTCATTTAGCACATTTAAATGTACTATATTTACCCATTCCCCAATCTTTGTTGACCTTCCTTTTCCACTTCATACTAACTTATTACCATTAATATTCATTCTAACACATGGCTTACTTTTTTCCTAAGACTTTTCATTATTTGTGTTAATTCTGTGAGCTTTCGTGTGTTCCCAATATAATTTACAAAATGAGATTCATTTATTTTGCTTACTTAAAGACTTCCTTTGAGAGAGCTTTTTTACCTACTTGTAAGATACCATTTGTTTTCTTTAAAAGAAAAAGTGTAGTTTGAGTCCAAATTGTGTGTTGCTTCTATTTTATTGCATTTTAATAAGGTTTGTGGTTCTGTTACTAAGTAAGTGTTTGTAGTAAAATTGATCACGTAAAAAGTGTTTAAAACTCCCAGGTTGTCTCATACTCTCAGCATTAAATTGAGATGAGAACATGCCTTGGGGTTATTTTCAGGAGTTAGCCCTTCAAGGTACTGCATAGTCTCCGCTGAGTTCATACAAATAACTAGGAGCAATAGCTGTGAAAGAGGCTGATGTTTTAACAATATTCCAGTAGTTAGAAACTCATTTATTTAGAAATTAGTATCTCCACTGAGGTCATAAGCAGGCAGCTTGCTGATACCCTCTTCGTATCATGTATTCCCTGATACTTTGGTGACGGAGATCTGCGTAGGCACTTCTTATCACTTACTAAGTTCTTGTCCTTTAGACACAAAGTATGGTTTAGTGTGAAAGTGCCTGTACTGCAGAAAATGTCCTCCCCTTCTTTTGAAGTCTACCAGTGTATTTACAGTGTGCTGATCCAAATGAGCATGGTAAAATTTTGTGTCCCCAGATAATTCTCTGATACTTAATGTCAAGTAAAGACAGTGGCCACTATGATACCCCAAAAATCAGCTGCATTTAAAGACAATTCAGGTGCTAAATTAAGTAAAAACATTAGAAGAAACCACTCTGCCTTCTTCACAAATTTTTAGGACACTTCCAAATGCCCCCTTCCAGGTCTCTTGCCATGAACCAGATTCATTACTGTCTGTATATGTAGTCTGATGGGGCACAGTAAGCAGCTGAGTCTATCAACACATCTCCCCTTCAAGACAAGGAGTAGCTTGGGGAGGGGCTTGAAGGACAGAGTTTGAGTGCAAGGTCTGGAAATAAGGAATGAAAATGGTGCAGCACTGGAGAGGAGGTCAACAAGCACAATGAGAAGCCATGAGTTAACACAGTGGGATGTTTTGGTGTTGGTGAAGTAATGTCATGCTGGCTGCAGTCTGAGAATGATATGCAATTTTGAATTGCGTGTCATAGCTAGTCTGGATTGTGGTGAGGCATGGTTGGGATGAACAAAGATACCAATTACACCTGCTTGGCATGCCCTGGCTTTCTTAAGTAGCACAGAATGATGGGTAGGCATGAGGCTCTGGTTGCTTGGCAGATGTCCCAGCTCGAGTCGTGGTTCAGGGATGTGGACAAGCGGGTGATGCTGTTCATTCCGCTGATACACTTCTTTCTGTCATCATTCAGAGCAGCAGGTTGGGAGACAATTTGATTTAGACTAACAGACTTACTTGTACTGTCATCTGTTAAAGTCAGCATTGATCTAGTCAGCCTGCTACTCTCTCCATCACTCACTGTTGCAGACTCCTTGCCTGGAGAGTCAGTGCCAGGTGCCAAAAATTAAGCCGTAGCCTACAGACTGTGTGGACCATTGAGGAAGCAGAATGCACGTGCATGTTTCTCACCAAGTTAGTACAACAGTACAAATTCTCAAAGTGGAGTGCTCACACTCAATTAAATGTCTGTCTTCTAGGAGTCTCAGTTATGTACTGAAAGGTAGTAAATCTAGTACTAAAGCATTTTTTCCAAAAGATAAAATGCTAGCAGTCATGTTCATTGGTCCAGTAACACCGATTTTGTTCACCTGAAGTATTCCCTATGATTATTTTTATTACTATAAATCTGATATAGTTGTAGTAATCAGAAATACCTGCCCACATTATTTGCTGACATCTCTGGATAGTTTTGTAGCTGCAAAGACCTTTCAGTGACTGAGTTGATACCAGCACTAGACTAACTTTTGAAAATTGTTCACAATTCTTATTGTTCTGCCTGACATACTTTTTTCTTTCTCCGTACTTCAGGACTCATCACTGCTTCTTCAGTCTACTCACAATGTGACTGTGAATGCTCGCAATTCAAACGGGGAAGTCACAGGCAGATTAAATGTGGGTAAGTCTAAGTGGTTATTCTTGCTCTCTGCTTTGGAAACGTAATGAATATTTGCGTAGGGATTTGAGAATATAAAGCACTAAACACATGATTATTTATTACTATTGTGGTCATATTTGAATAGTCCACCTGCCACTCAGTAAGAAGCAGCAGTATATTTTCAATTTCTCAGTGAAGCATTAATTCTTTAAATATTTGAAGCACTTCTTTATTGCAGAGTTATGCAAGAAAGGTCTCTGTAACAGTTATCCTTTTTCCTTATGTAAATATCTATTGGTAGTTGCAAATGAATTTCTGAGAAAATGCAACAAGAGAATATGGCTAGAGTCTCTCTTTATTTCCTAGTATTCCAGAGACTAATACATTAAAGCAGACATCCTAAAAAAATCCAAGTTCAAAACTCGGACATTTATATCTTTTACTATCTATGGTAGCAGTAAAATACATTGGTTTACTCAGTGAAATCAATAGATCTAGACAGATGTAAGTGAGAGATCTTGGCAGCAAAAATAAGCAGACCTTACTCTTTAAATCATATTTTTAAGGCAAGAATGGCAACAAAATGTCTGAGCTATGACAGATTTTTTCTTAGCTTTTTTATTACTTTTCAACCTTTATTTGACATTGGAGAAAAATGTACCACTTTATTAACTCATTTCTTACAAGGTCCTCAGGCAGCAAAGCATAAATTCCTGCTTATTTAATTGTAGCCTAACCTGGTATGTTTAAGTTTGCTACACTGGGACCCAAGAGAGCATTGATGGGCAACTTTTCCATGCTGTTGAGACTATGTAACTTCTGTGATGACTCCTGTTTGAAGAATTACCATTTCAATTCATAGAACGTTTTGCAATCTTCACTGTTTTCAAACAGACTATTTTCAAACAAAAGGAAAACAAAATAAAATGTGTAAAGGAGCCTGCTATTCTGCTCAAAAATGTATAATTATACAGTTAATCACAATTCAGCCTTTAAATGTTTTCAAATATCCTTTTTTTGAATTCAGTCACTCATGAATATCTGAGCTACTTGTCTTAAGAAAATGTCCATAAATATTTATCAAAACCTGACAATAGCATTCATATCTCATTTTGGTCACGATCGAGAGTATGAAATGTACAGTTTCATATTATTAGTAAAGCTATTAAATCAGTTCGCAGCAATTAACAATTCAGTGACTATATGACCAAATCCAAACACATCCATGGTTAAAATTTCTGTGGCATGATACCTTTGCTAATGATTTCTGTCTGCTGAGTGCTGTTTGTGAGGGCCCATCATGGGGACAGCTGTACCAGCACTGTAGTCATGTGCCCATCCTGTCTGCTGAACTCAATTCAGTCATCGTCTTTTAACGTACTGACAGTGCACTTAGGAGACCTTGTCCCAGTGCAAATAAGCAAGCTGGAAACATGAGATGCCTTTGGCAGGTGGACGGCAAATTGCTTCTCTGGCGATGTTTCTCCATGAGCAGTTGAGAGACTTTGTTGGGGAAAGACAAGTCAGCATTTAAGAGTGGTATAGATCGTTGGGCATTTGGGCTTCAGCACCTGCGAGGTAACTGAGGCCCATGAGTGAGCAGTCTGAGATACTCACCCATAGTATATCTCTCCTGTTAACAAAGAGAACTGCAGTGCTGGAAACAGAGCAAAACCAGTGAATTTTGCTGGAAGAAACCAGCAAGTGACAGGGGTGATAGTCTGTTAAAGTAAATACACAGCTTGACATTTTTAGCCATCGTCCTTAGCCAGTCATAAAATGTATGCATGTAAGATGATGGTCCTTTATAAGGAGTGTGACAAAGAGGTGTGTGGCATATTTACTTCATATGCACAAGCCTTTGCTAAAGAGTTAATATCTTCCACAATTGCCAACATGCTGGAGAGTTGTAAAACTCATCATCTTATAAATAGGACTAGTTGCAATTGTGGAGGGGCTGTATAGATAAACTTGGAATTGTTCCATAGATGACAATATAATACAGCAACTCTCACAAGATTATAACAAAAATACCTTTTAACTCATGGAAACTGTGATTCAAATGATCTCTTAAAATAATTTAGTAAGTTACTAAGAATGATTTAAATACCCAGTCTTCAAGAGAAGTAATTCACAAAAGCAATGTGAAACAAATCTTTGCTTGAGGAGTTTCTGAGAAATTCCCCCTGTGAAGATAACAGGCACATATTATGCATTCCCTCATGAATCACAGATATACTAAAAAGACATAAAATGTGAGCAACTTCCAACATGATCACTCTTGCTTTAAAGCTTCTACATGCTCCTCAGTTCATCTGCATGAAATACCTCTTGCAGGAGTTGTCTGGACATTGCAGTTTTTTAAAACGAAATGCTGTAGATGTTGAGTTTTGTACTGTGACCCATAATTACACTGCTTTCAGAAGCCTCACTAAATGCAAATACTTTAAAAACTGCTTACCAGGATAAGAATACTGTCAAAAAAATAGAGATCATAATTTTTTAAAAAACCCAATTATGTTCTTTACTCTTTTTTGACTTCAGTGTCCCCGTGGATGACAAAAATACCCATTTTGTTTGAATTACTTTTTATAGACAAGAACGAAACAACAAGGCATGAACGGAAATAAGAGCTTTACTTAAGGGAAGCAATTGCTTTGGTAATATTTCTAGGAGAAATGGGACTTAGAAGGATGTTGGCCAACAGACAGCAAGGAAGGAATCTATGAAGGCATAGTTCTGGGAATGTACAGGCTTGATAGTCATAGGGAATTAAGAAAGTTGTGGAGAGAGTTGCTCACAGGCAAGGCAAGGATGTGTACAGAACAAATGGTAACTATTTTCATTAGAATAGCTCCTTTCTTTAAAATCATTACTAAGATTCAGGAGTCATTGTTACGGCTTGCTTATCAACTTTCAAAACTGAAATATCTAGAACTTTCTTTGGTAATACAAGAAAGCTGCTAATTATGATCTCCAAGATTCCTGTTCTTAACCACTTCAAGGCCTTATTCAATCCTAGAATAAAAGAGCAATGCAGCACTTTTGATTTATGTCCTGAGCAATAATAAATCAACTTAGTGCAAAAAACTTGTCAAACTTTTTCAATAATGAGTGATGATAAAGGTATTATGTATAAAAGAAACATACAGACTGTAAAGTCAATTATCAAATCCTTAAGAGCAGCATTGGTATCAAACGGTAAATGATGTTTTACCTAAGTAAACACAGGTTTCTAAGTACAGCTTATCAGCAGATGCAAATAATACAGTCAGCTTTTGCAGTTGTGTTCCAGTCCTGGATAATAAGAAAGTGAATGAAGAGCAGCATGTTTCCAACTGTCCCTGCTGAAAAGTGGGACCAAATTTTTAAGATACCTGTCTTTCAAGGATCATGTAAGGAGATTTCAACCTACAGAAGACCCTAAATTCTCCTAGTAATGTGTCTTTTTCAGGAGAAAATTTAAAAAAAAAATTAAAACTTTATAAAAAAAACAAAAAGGAGGTTTCCAAAGTCATGAAAGGTCTGTGAGAACAGATTCCAGTAGAATGGATTGCTGATCTTCCTCCTAGTTCAGTCATTTACACCAAGGAATAGTAACACCAGTAGCTTCAGGTCAGGGGTTCAGTTTAAAGTGTTTAAAGCTTGAAGGAATTTATTTAGATAGCTGGGTTATGAAGCTGTTCTGCATTGTTAAGCATGAAATCAGCTTCACTCAGAGAGCATGGGAATATGGTGAAAGTCAAAATGGCTTATGCAGTGTGAAGACAGAATTACAGCCAAAATTCTGCTTAGAGACTATTTTCATGTCTGTAACATTAATCTGAACAGCTGTTACAATGAGAGTATTTGTGCTATCCCACCCCACTTTTTTCAGACTGGAACAACATTCTGAGGAAACAGATCAGTGTCAGTACCTCATACATTGCTTTAGCAATAATAATTGCCATTTAGAAAACTCTGCTTTCTAAAGTCAAATTATGTACGGTTTTCTTATCAGTATTTTAATATTTCATTTTCAAGTGATGGTATTTTTTCATCAGAGGCATAGAGGGAAGAAAACAGTGCTAAGGAAGCATGATGATTCTAAGAAGAGTTTGATCTTGTTTTCACAGGGAAAACCCTGAAGCCAGTTTCATAAACTTAATGACATTGTAAAATCATTTAGCTTTTCCTTCTTTATTTTTCCCAGAAGTCTTTCATTAAAAACCTCATTTTTGTCCAAATAAGTTCTTTCTTATCTTTAAGATAAAAGGTAGAACGTATTTCTTTAAGATCTTTGTCTGAAAGAAGATGATTATTTGTACAACTTTAATTGCCGTCCAGCTGGGTTATAAGAAAGGAAGATACAACATAGGAGCAATTAATAGAACGATAAATCTGAAAATTCATTGAAGTGGTTTTGAGGTGATTTAGTCTTCCTATGATCAAGAATTTACAGTATTTATTCCAAGGGGATTGAATCAGGAATGTTTACTTCCTAAAGTATAAAAATTTTAGTGATCAGTGTATCTGATCATATCAAGACATACATGCTGGTATATTTAAAAGTAGCATTTGGTTAGGCAAGATTTAGAGAATAACAGTGGCTGCTAAAACATCCTACAGACTTTTTAATCAATTCTCCTTTTTAAGAGAATATGCATTGAATGCATATGCTTTTAGTCTTTTGTGAGACCATTATGTATTTAAATGTATGTCATGTTGAAAATAATTAAAACAAATCGCAGAAAACAGTAAGAAATATCCAAGATACATTTAAATGAGAGCTAGCTAAGCATATCAAATTGCAATTTAATATTTAGACTCAAATGAAAAGTATTCTCTTCTGAAAAAAATACCATTGATGGTCTGTGCACCATGTGGAGTAAAGTGCTTACCATAGCAAGGTATGCACACCCTGTCCCCAAATATGGTCGTTTTTATGAAGAAATATATGATGATGTTCACAGACAGGCTGACTTAAGCCAGAATTAAAACATCCTCTAGGAGTTAATCAGATAGTTATTGTGAGGGTGGAGGGGCACTGGGACAGCGTGCCCAGACAAACTGTAGCTGCCCCATCCCTGGAAGTGTTCAAGATCAGGCTTGGATGGAGCAGGGAGCAGAACCACGTGAAATACAAGAGTCTGAAGAGGCTGTGTTTGTTTAACCTGCAAGAAAAGAAAGATTAAGGAGAACTCCTAACTTATGCCTGATACAAGGAGGGCTAGAGACAAAATAAATCATAGAATCATTAAGGTTGAAAAAGATCTCCAAGGTCAAGTCCAACCTTTGACGGAATACCACCATGCCAACTAAAGCATATCATAAAGAGGCACATCTACTCATTTTTTGAACACTTTTCAACTCACTTCCCCAGGTAGCTTGTGGTTCCAATGCTAAACCACTCCTTTAGTGGAGAAATCTTTCCTGACATCAAACCTGAACCTCCCTTAGTGCAACTTGAGGCTGTTTCTCCTTGTCCTATATCACTAGCATGAATCCAGACTTGGGATGCACAGCAAGAGGGCAAAAGGCAATGGTCATGGATTGCAGTGAGGCAAAATGCAACTGGATAGAAGGGGCGGGGGAGAAATATCACTGTTAGAATGGTTAACCATGGGAACAGATTGCTCAGGGAGGCTGTTAAATCCCCTTCCTTAGAGGTATCACAATTTCTGGACAAGACCCTGACTACCTTTATCTAACTTCCAACCAAGCTGACACTGATGTGGTTAGGAGGTACAAGAGGCGACCTCTGGTGTGCATTCTTCTGTGATTCCATCTTACCTAGTCTTCAGCTGACATGCTGGAAGGGCTCATGTTGCTTACAGACTGCATGTCAGACTTTCTGGTCTGATACAGAAGTCCTAGATACTCTAGGCCATCTGAAATAAGCTAAAGGCCAGGCAGAGAACACAAAAGAATGTATAATGCCTTTGTTCTAATGAAATACCATACCATTACATATGAAAATATGACTAATTTTATGTTTCTGAAAGTAAGGACTTTACGTTTATTGGTATTGTATTCTATCACTCATGGAATGAGAACTGAATCTGTAGGAGTATTACAATTTTAATACACTTGTAATGAGATCTTGTTTTAAGTAAGGTGCTTTAGTTTAATAAAAATTAACTAAAAAAAGGAAATTGCATAGCAATACCAAAGAGCACTCAGGATTTTGGTTTACCCAATACTTCAATGATTCTAGGTGGTAGGAGAAGAGCAAAGCATACAGAGTGGCTGACAGCTATAGGTTAATCAGAAATGATGGATAAGAAAAGACTAAGAAAATAAAAGATATGAAATTCCTTAATGATAAAAGTAAATCCAATGTTGAAAAGCCTTTTCTTCAGAAAGATCTAAAGACACACGAAAAATGCTAAGTATTTGACAGAACTAACTATTTGAAGAGTCTGCCTGCTGGTAGCATGTAGGCAGACTCTTCAAATTTCAGACTCCCCAAATTTCATTGGCATTAAGCATTTGTGGATATTTATTTTATGGCAGGCACTATTTTTGACAGAAGATCCTCTGCTGTCTTGTACATCTATATTTGTATTGGCCTGGAATTTAAAGGTTGAGTAGCAGTAGAAGGCAGTTTATTAAAATACTTTCCAACTGAAATGCAGTCAAAAGACCTTCCTTCCCTGGAAAATCTCTAGGAAAGTAAAGAGTGAAGAGGACAAATGAATAGGAAGACTGTTTAGCAGTATGTCAGTTCTTTTTGGAAAAAAAATTCATCATTTAAAGCAGCATCCTCAGTGTCAAAAGGTGTGTGATGTGAAGATCGCTTACAAAGTCTACTTCAAGGCTGCACATTAAAGGAGGAAACGTACAGAAACAATGGGCAATAATCAGCCTGATTAGCAAGAATAACCCATTGACCTGGAAATTCATGTCACACATCTGGCAGCAAGCAGAAAACAAATACTTTGTATAACCTGCATTCAGTCAGGTTGCATTTTTAGTTGTAGGATTTTATCAGCAAATGTGATTATATAGTATTAGTTGGCTTACATGTAGTTAATATACTAGGGTGGTAAACAAAACACATTTAGGCATTAGGAGATTACACTTTCAGATACTGAGTTTGGCTGCTGTTTGTGAGTTGAAAATTAATCTCACTGGGATTACGATACAATTAGTGTTATTGCAATATAGCCAATTTATGTGTATTGTGGAATACAATTAAGAGAAATTAATGGCTACTTTTCATTACATAAACTTATTCCTATCTATGTAAAAGCCTATTATTCCTTTTTGAAAACCTGAGATATCTCATCTCTAGCATGAATAAAACATATGCTTGAATTTTGTTTACCCTAGCATTCCTTCTTAAGATTTAAAATACATCAATTATTATCCATACCATTCTCTGATAATGAAGATTATCTATAGGACAATCCTTATCTCATGTTAGTGGGGCACTTGTATTAAGAAAACTGTGGACCTAAAGAATCTTCTTAGAGATTTATTCAAGTATGCAAAATGCAGGATCAATCAGTCTGGTTGCAAACCCAGCATGGGCAAGGCCATGAGTTGGAGTTTCAAAGAAAACCAAGTTAAAGTACCTTTGGAAATTATGAAATGTTCTGTGAGTGCTCTCACAGTGCCTGCAGAGTTTTTCCTTATTTAAGCTAGCTTTAAAAATCATGGAGTTGGATGAATGGGAAGGATAAGGTACCAGCCCCTGCAGCACCAGTAAAGTTGGTAACATCCATTTTACTGAGGCCTTTGATTTGTTTGAATACACAAGGATCTAGCTACACTATGGAAATGGCCAGTTTCATTATTGCTGCTGGGCACAAACAGGAACAATCAATCACTGAACCATAAAATGGCCCAGGTTGGAAGGGACCTTAAATAAAACCTTAACCAAGATTTTCTAGGAAACCACTGACAGGGATTCATCCTTGCCTCACCCAGAACTGTTTCTTTTGCTGTAAAAATTTTTTTAAAATACTATTTAAGGCATTTTCACTTGATGAAGATATTTTCTGATCTCACATTTTGCAACATACTTCTCATAAATAAAGTCGTGGGCTTCAGAATAGCTTTAGAGAAGAGCCAAACTGAGGTCCATAAGGCTGTGCTTGGGTGCACATGTGCAGCAGAGCATAACATAATGTAGAGCTCAGCCCTCTTCCTGACCATTTTCAGGTAGAAAATGGGTTTTATGCCTTAAAATTTTTGCCCTAGTTTAGGACATTATGGCTTCTCTAACTCTGTGTTTAGTGGGCAGTTAAAATCAATGCTTTGTATCTGCTGAGTGAAGCAGTAAGCAGTTTGTATGGAGCCTTATGGTGTGTACCAGCTACCCACTAGATTTCGTGAAATACCTGCGTGTATTTCATAGCAGTATCAATCGTCTGTCACCTAATGCCCCTTTAACATAAGATCTAAAACAAATAAGTATTCCTATTTCTTTTGAGAATTACTGCCTGGAATATATTTAACATTTATGGGAGCAGACATGGTAAAACAGGTTCTTAATGGGAAGGAGGCAGTTCAGTGCCTCTCGGTCCTGTGGATAGTCTGTGAAATACAGTTATTAAAAATTGCTGAAAAGGAGTCTTAACTGCTCTGACCATTCTCTGTAATTTTAATTCTGAATAGAGATTTATGATGACAACTCTATGTAATAGATATTCAGGCTAGATGTGGCATGAATTTGAATTGTTCAGGTTGTTAGAAGAGGGAATAGTAAGGGTTTCATTTTTATCTACTTACCAAGCCAATACCATAGAACAGGATGGTTTAGTGAATTTAGGATCTGGAAATATGCAAAGACTCTCTTGCTCATAATTATTTTAATTTTTGGAGTACCAGAATCAATTGCAAATACTCTTTTAGCTTCTTGAAACTCTTAAGAACATGATCAGTAACATTTGTTAGATATGTGGAGCCAAACTGGCATCTGTTATAAAGAGCTGAGGTCCTGCTCTTACATGGGATGTTTGTCATTTTAAAGCATTTTAGACTCCCTAATGAAAAGGGATGATACTGCAAAGACTTTGATAATTAGTTTCTGTTAAAAAAAAAAAAAAAAAAAATTCATTCTGATCAAAGAAGTTTCAACATCAAGAACATGAATGTCTGTCTGGATCAATTCGTGTGGGATTTCCTAGATTCCCTGGAAATGCAGCTATAAAGGAAGACTCCAGGCAAGGTTTTGAACAACAAATTAGATCATGTAAATACACTTAACCAATTTCAGTATTTACAGGGCCACTATCCTTAGAATATCTGGGTGCTTCATGACCTTCCGTGTTCCTAAATGAGTCACTACATTATTAAGACACCAACTGAAATTATTAATAATTTATATAGAAAATTGAAGAAAGATGATGAAATTACTCTATTATTCTACTGTGTTTTGCAGGTCCTAAAATGGTAGAATTCCACAGTCAGCAATTTCAGATCAACTCAAAGGATGGAAAGCCACTTTTTACAGTAGATGAAAATGAAGTTGTAATTGGGACAGATAAGCTTCGAGTCACAGGTTTGTAATGGTTTAAGAAATGCTCAGATAATACCCATATGAAAAGCACAATAAGAATGGCATTTTTAAATATGTTGTTACATGTGAATGCAAGTTTTACCTCATTAGGAAACAGAAATATGAAGATAATCTGACCTTTTTCAATAAATAATCAGTAAGAACTTTTAACCCAAAATAATAATTATATATATAGATGTATGTATAAAATATGTAAATATTTCTGTATGTGTGTGTTTTATTTTAAAGCCATTAGTAACTGGAACTGTACTGGTGTATCTTCTGAATTATTTAATGTTTCCAGTGCACACTGTCTGAGGCTGAAAAAATTCTAGATATTGCATTCTGAATAGTAATGAGTCTGATCTGTGAAAACTTTTGTGAAATATCTCCCTGATATTTTTATATGGTTTTATCTTTCAAAGTGAAAGCTACTGTATTTCTGTTCTGTGAGTAGCACATATGTCACAGGAAGATATTTGTAGTATATCTTAAATGTCACCTGTCAAGGGAAAAGTTTGTCTTAGGCTGTTTCTGCAAATCAATGAAGTACTCATTTACAAAGTAGTATGTCAAAGTTATCACAAGAAAAGCTACTTCCTTTCATATGATGTTATAAAGTCAACCTTCATTTTCTAGGTGTAAGGTTGCATTAAAATAGATACATCAGGGTGTGATTTCTCTTTGAGCAGAAGAATCCATCAAAGGAAATATTGAAATTATTCTGTAATTTCTTTTCAATTAATTTTTAAATATTTTTTACCTGATTGCAACTGTGATATTTGGCCTTCGCTAATTACTGGTCCTCTGAAATCTTGAGATCTTCATTTTAATGAATAGATTCATATTATTTCACTGTCAAAACTATAAATATGGTAGTAACTATACAATTAGTGTTTCAAAGCCAAAGTTAAGTTATAATAATTGTGTTAATAAATTTTGTTTACGCCTGAGGGTCTTATCTTAAGGTTTTTTACTTTTTAACCTAATTGAAATTACAACTTTGTTTAACCAGGAAACCATATCAAATAATTATTGTTTGCCCAAGGGATGCTAAACTTTAATAGAAAAGCATGTTTAACAAAGATATGAAAAACTGCATAATTGTTAACTGATTTGGAAAAGGTCTATCTCTGCTCAAAGTAAGTAAAAATCATTCATACCCGAGTTGAAATTGTTATGCTAATATTAATGACTCACTCATCCAATATTAATCTTTACAGTGCACTGATAATTATTTACTTCAGCAGATATTGTAGTAAGACACATTGCCTGTTTCTTTTTTTGCACTGTAGTAAAATTCAAAAGCAAATACATTAAAGTCAGTGAGGTTATTTCAGTGTAAAATTAATGTAAGTGAGAGGAGATTCATGCCTACTTTGCTTCAAATTAATTTATTAAAATTGTGATTTAAATGGTATTTTTGGCATGAAGGATAAATTATTGTGATTTAAATGATACTATTAGCATGAAGGATAAATTAGTAATACTTTGCATACCGAGATTATTATTAAACATTTTAGATAGAGAACAAGATCAATGTGAAATAAATTTGGAAAAGTTCATACTATAAAAAACAGACGATCACGGGCTTAAAATACACAAAGAACATTTTGCATTTTTTTATGTACAGTGTAGTGAACTATTTGATTTTACTTCTCCTTATTTATGTGAATGATGAAAAGCTCAGTAGTGATTTTTAAGAAAACCTGGCAATTTTCAACTAAAATATAATATAGCAGAGAGCAAATGTCTATGATTTACAGTATTTCAAGACAAGGGAAAAGGTCTAAGTGTAAATAGCATCCAGTGTAATCCAATATAATATAATCCAATCCAACACCTCAAGAATTGTCATTTCGTACCATTAATATGTTTCAACTCATACTATTTCAGTCAGACAGTCTCTAGCCCATGTGAAGAATAGAGTAGTGCAAATCAGAGAAGAGCAAATGCCTGGGGAAAGCCTCGACCAGGAACGTGCCTCCGATAGCCTGCAGGGTCACTGACAGGTCTGGGTGGCCACGTTCCCCTGAAGCGCGGGGCAACACCGGCCTCTGCCCCGGGCGGAGCTCTCATCCCCAGCAAATGCTGTTCTCTGCTTTGGGAAGAGCTCCAGGGCTTGTCATCTCCCTCGGATGCGGTGCCTAGCGGCGGAGCTCGCACGCTCCAACGTTAACATCCAGCTGTGCGTGAAACGCCTTGGGGTGCGTGAGACACGCGTGGTATCGCTTTATCTCCAAGAGATGCTCCCTGTGATCGTGGCAGCTGAAGGCCGGGCAGATTGCACAAGGGTGTTCCAGATGACAGTAAGTACATGCAGTTAGGCAAAGAAACACTGCCTCTGGCTCATCTGTGACATCTACATCACAGACACATTTCAGTATAGGAAACTGAAGCTCGGCTTAACCCTTCGTGACAATTACTGCTCCTGAAGGAGCATGGACTCCAACTGCATCCCCTTTGATATTATTTCAGTAAGGACCTGCATTCTGCAGACATTCTGCTGCCGTGGAGGTACTGAACACCCGTGTTTTGTTCTGGGAGGATTTTGTACATTCAGCTGGCACTGGTGACAGTGAAGCCACCTTGTAGCTGTATTGGCTGTCAAAGAGCCGATTGCTTTGTAACGTCATCATGGCAGGCTCATAGAAACAGAATTGTAAAGGTTAGAGAAGATCTCCAAGATCACACCCAGCCATTAACCTAACACTGCTGTGTTCACCACTAAACCACATCCCCAAGTGCCACATCTACACTTTTTTTTTTCTTACAGGAAAGCTGACAGGGCAGAAAGGATCAGTATTTTTATGGAAAAGCATATTTATATCGCCCTTTCTCCACTTTACTACTTGCCCTTCTGCTTGTTCATCTTTTATAAAAATCCCCTAAAGTATTTGCTGAATATTGTCTGTGATTTTCCAGAGCTCTGTTCTGTGCAAAGGTTTTCAGTTTCTGTAGCTAATGCTGAAGTGCAATGTGACAGTGTGTGTTTAATTTAAACACTTCTGCTCAGAAGGTAAGTTAAGTAGGAGGCAATTTGGGGGTATGAGTAAACATTCTGTTAGACTTTGAGGAGGCAAATGGTCCTTGCCTGATAAGGTGCCTGGGGTGTTAATGAATCTTGCTGCCTTCAGTCCTCTCATTGAGAAAATTAGTATCTTGATCTTGTGTATTTTAGGATTAAATTACAATATCTTAATAAACAGTAGCCTATAAAATAGTAAATGTAGTAACAGTCATATCACAGTTAAAATTATAAAGTAGGAAATGAAGAAATCAATTTAGGGCCATTTTCCAAAAAAAGTTGCTCTGAGATTTTTTTCTCTTAGTGGCATACTGTTAAAACTTAATGCTGTTTGATGAAGGAGTTTCACTCACATAAAGGCAAGGTTTTACTCTTGCTTAGAGGTGACAGCTCTAGAATATGTAAATAAGCCTTTTCATTCCATTTTACACCACCTGCCCACCACCGCCCAGAACATTAACTCTCATGTTTCCTGTTCTCTTCCTTCCGTTAGCCCATATTTCCATGAAACTGTTACTCTCTCTGTTACTACTTACTTTTCTTTATAGAATCATGGGATAATAGAATCATTTAGGTTGGAAAAGAACTCTAAGATCACCAAGCTGAACCATTAACCCCACACTGCAAAGTCCACCACTAAACCATGTCCCCAAGTTCTACATCTGCACTTTTGACATATCAGGATATCCCTGCAAAATACCTTAGTTGTACCCAATCAGCGTTTTCTGATAAACATTTTTAATTCCTTGAGGTGACAGAATAATCTTAATGTTAATGAAAATGAAATGAAATGTTAATGAAGCAGGGTTAAAGCTCTGTCTGAATTAATAAATTTTAAATTTTCCAGTATTATATTCATGCCAGTTGGTAATTTACAGAAAGATTAATCATTTATATTGATGAGGAGGGTATCAACAGCTAAATACAATTTAAATTCAATCTTAGTAAATCAATGCTCCCTCAAAGTGCTGAAGTGATTTATTATGGTAATTCTTATATCTTGTGTACTTCTCTTCCATCCAAGCCAAGGAAATTTCATTCTAAGGAATCACGATTTCAGCTAAAACTCTTCTCAAAAAGCAGCACATTTCTCAGGACATCTTGAGAATTTTCCTGCAGCCCTAATGAAGTGACAGTCTTCCTATCAGTTGTCTCAGCAATGTATTCATTTTTAATGTTTTTTCTTGATGTCACTTCTTTTCTTTTTACTGTGTTCTCTCGGGTTGCCCCAGCCAATTTTTAATTCTCTTTTCCCCTTTATACCACATTTAATGCAATCTAATACCACATCTATGCAATCTATGCCACACTTTTTAATCATCTATTGCCATTCTCTCTCTAGACAGAGTCCAAATCCCTGACATAGGGATTTTTACAGCCCAGAATTCTTTCCAGAGGGTAATGGCATAAAGAGCAGCCAGGCAAGCCACCTTGACTAAAATCCTAACTATTAAAATATATTGCTTTGCTGCATATTCACCAGGAAAGTGCGCAGGTATGTGAATCCTCAAAGCCAGAGGAGATCTCAGCCTAAGAGCTCTCTGATTTTTGATGAGTATGTTCACAAAGCCAAGGAACAAAATTTGAGAGGCTCCACCCTTGCTGTAGGTCATGGTGTTCAGCTGCTTTTTCGAGCCGTCTCTGTTGCTGAGGGGCTTTTGTCCTGCATCAGCCAGTTTCCTGATCCTAGTGGAGCTTAGGTGGGAGGTGGTCACCATGGTGGTGATACTGAAATAATGCACATACTCAGGAGAGCAGAAGTGGAGGTCCTTGGAAGATTTTCAGGTCCAACAGGGAGGCTCCTGGTGAGGCTGGGTGCCCACTGTTTCTTCCTCTTTGGAGTGAAACTACTCGTATTTCAGGGGGTAAACTGTCTGATCCCATAGTCATAACCATTTTGCATGCATAAACAACATTTTGTATTCAGCAAGTCTGGCTATAAATAGGGGAAAATCTTTGATAAAGCTATATGACAGAAGTTGTGATATGCATGGAACAGTTTAAAATAAAAATTATTATTTAGGACTGTAATATTTGCAAAGGTTTTGTGGGATTTTAATTATCTCTGTTAACTGTAATGAAAGTTACATTGTATAAATCTAATTTACTTATTTTGTTGTCCCAAGTAGTTTAAAATTTCTTTGTCTTGAAATATTTTGGATTTCATTTTAAGAATTTACAGCTGTACATTTACATTACTTCTATATTGTATGGTTCCAATGAATACTGTAATGGTAATAATGTAGCTATATTTCAATTGTCTTATAATTCTTAACATATGTTCTCTTATCTTCATTTCTAATATCAAAGTGGCTATATTAAAAAAGAAACCTTTAGCTATTTTTTTGTTATATTTGAACTGTTACATTACAGTATTTTTCTTCTTTTGGTTTTTTTTGCAGGGCCTGAAGGAGCACTTTTTGAACATTCTGTAGAAACACCACTTGTGAAAGCAGAAGCTTTTAAACAGCTTAGGTAAGAATTTATACATAAATCTAATAGCTAAATGTTACTTTTTATAAATATTCACATTTTTGAACACATAGTTTTCAACATAGAATTGCTGATAACTTTTTCTGGTTTATGTGACAAGTTACTATTTTGAAGGAAATTCATATTTTTGTTCTGCAATTTTGAAATATATTATGATTATTTGTTGCTGATGGTGAATATATTTAAAACCACTGTGGAAAGATTTTCTGTAAACTTCTATTTTTCAGTTTTGAAACACTTGAAAATATGACTTTTTCTACTATGTTACAATATAAATTACTTGTCTGCTGGAGGTTGTCAACCTGTAATTAGTCAAGGTTTTTGACAACTGGTATCAATATGAAGAAGCAGACCAAGAAAAAAAGTTTGGAAATGTATGAAGCTCTATAGTATGATGAAAAAGCAGTTTGGGCTGAGAAAACCATTATTAAGCACTTTGTATGTTTCAGAGCTCCTTAATTCTAAGATAGCATTTCTTTGTTCATGATTGTACTTAAATTTTGGGTAACCCAAATTAGTTTATAATATGCTGGTTATGATGAGGTAATAAACTCAAATTATATTCTCTTCATGAACATGTTATCTTTTATTTTATAAGCCAGTTCAAAGAAAGATTTAAAATGAGAGAGAATCTCTTTAATGATTGTATTTCTGTCCTTTCATACCTTGGCAGTTTGCTACTTTCTGTCATAATTTATCTTCTTGGCTTTCCTCACCAATAGGGATAACTACTAGAGAGTAGTGGAAGATGATGAAAGCTTTCAAAAACAGTCTGTATCTTGCTGATTGAATTTTCAAATTGAGAATGGCAAATCAGAGGGAAACTGCTAATTATTTTGATTTTCTCATTTATATTTAAGATTTACTTGCAGTAAAATATCTTGTGCTTGCATTTGAAGACAGTATGAGCTCAAGGCATTATTTTTTACATGTTGATGTCCACTTTCAAAAATGTGTTTCTTCTGTTATGGTAGAATTTGGATGTGACAGACTTTGACCAGTATTCTGCATTATAAGTGTACATTGTCTGGTTTTGTAGGGAGTGGATTCATTGTTGTAAATTTGTCATTTTCTGTGATTATCTTGACTTCAGTGAAGTAGGAAATCGAATTTCTTAATTGCAAAGTCAAGAAGATCTGCAAATTTCTATTGGCTACATATCTATTATTTTCTGTGGTTGTTACTTTGCTTCAAGTGCATAATCTATTAATATTTTAATTGGCTTAAAGCTGATAGTTTTATTCTACATCTGTTATGCACTGTCACATTTTAAGTTCTTATTCACACTTTTGTTTAACAGCAGTTACAATGTTCCTGACTACATGCAACTATTGTTACTGTAATTTTTCTACCTGTTTTTGAAATAGGATAACATTGGAAGGAAAACACTGAGCTTAATTCAAAGTGTTCATATAGTTCTCCTCCATGGATGAGTTTACTCACAGCTTACCTCTTTAGTCATTTTTACCATGTCAACTATAAACATGTTTTGATCTAGAATGTTGCTATGTGTTAGCAGAGCTCAAATGCAATACATAAAATCCTACTCAGTTCTGTCTTCAATTAACTTAAAATAGTGGGACTTTTCCAGAAGTAACAGAAGTTTGCTAGTAATTTTTGTAATGTCAGGAAAGTAGCTACGTGGCCACTGCCACACTTGTGACTGTATTTGACCTGAATCCAGAGCTGCTAAACACCTGTGCTAGAAACTGAGTTAGCTTAACCCTAAGAAAACTGGTTATCAGGGCATGAGGCTGTGCAGGGTATACACCACTCAGTCGTGCCATCATAGAGTAGCTTGGGCTGGAAGGGACCTTAAAGATCATCAAGTTCCAACCCTCCCTGCCATGGGCACCTCCCACTAGACCAGGTTGCTCAGAGCCCCACCCAGCCTGGCCTTGGACACTTCCACCAGCCACAGCTTCTCTGGGTATGCTGTTCCAGTGCCCTGCTGTCCTCACAGTAAAGAATTTCTTCCCAATATCTAAACTAAATCTGTCCTTCTTGTTCTATCACGGCATGCGCTTGTAAAACATCCCTCTCCTCTCTCCTGTCCTGGCAGGCCTTTACCCAGAGCAGTTCAGAATGCCTCAGTCCTTTAATTTATTTTCTTTTTCTGTCATAATAAGTGTCAAGCTTGAAAGCAGAGACGGCAATGATTTCATTTTTTCATGAAGGGCTTCTGGGGAGGGTTAAGAAGGAAATGCACTGGTCTGCAGTGCAGATGGTAAGTGAAGATGTAGGCAGAGAAGACCATTTTGTCAAGCTGGAAAAAGGTTACTTTCAAGGGTAATCTTAAATGTCAGCGTAAACAAAATTCATGCATTCTGTTGTGAAGGAGCTCAGACAAGTTTACCAAAAAATGGATATTTTGTAATGCTTCATAAATTCTCTATTTCATTCCACACTGTTAAATACAGGAAGCGACGCACTGAAAAGCATTTCAATATGAAAATTTAAAATGCTATTTTAAGTATGACTTTTTTATTTTAGATTTGAATATGCTTCCTTTCCAGATTAGGGTAGTGAGCACAGAGTGAGAGGAAATATAATGTATTTCATTACCTTGAGCCTTATCTCCACACTTTCACCACCTGCTATTTTTCCTCTATTTTTCCTTCAGTGCTGTGCCATGTGGATGTGATATGCTGGATGAATGTGTTATAAAGTGCCATGGTCTGCAGCATTAAATGTGGGGAGTAGTGTTTCAAGAAACCCCATCCACTACAAATGGAGTTGCAGATTTCAAGGAGCTGACTGGAAAGCTGTTAATGCTCGTAACTTTTCAGCTTGTGTCATGTGAACAGGGGCCACATTCTTTCTCTGTCGTTCAGATTTAGGGCAGGATTTCAAACAAAGCTGACACAAATGGCCTCTGAATTACACATTCTGCTGGCTTTCTTGTCCAAATGCCGAATT
The DNA here is from genome assembly GCA_013398955.1 of Callaeas wilsoni. NCBI lineage: Eukaryota > Metazoa > Chordata > Aves > Passeriformes > Callaeidae > Callaeas > Callaeas wilsoni. Next base: position 651,904 of record VWPU01010145.1, read on the forward strand.
CCAAGATAGACTGCTTTTCTGGAAACAAAGAGATATGTATGTTAGAACGTGTCTTTTTATAACTCAGTTATGGAGACAGAGCAGTGCAATTATACTGCGGTCAGTAACTGTCTTTTCATTTGTAATTTGAAGGAAAATTATAGAGTCCTTTTCAGTCTAAAAGATCAAATTTATGACTCACTTATAAAGAAAAGGAGATGTGCTTGCACTTACTTCCAACTGGTAGGAAGAATTAAAACAACAAAATCTACATTTCAAGATTGTAGCTTTCCCAAGTTTAAAATAACATTGCCCACATTTTAATTCCTTTCATGGACTTCTTATATCTAAATAAGATAGATAGTCTTCATTTACAAAATTTGTTAAGACTTCAGGACCCAGTGGACACCTAAAAACGGGGCGTTGCATGTCATAAGTGTCCGACAGACATCTCAAAGACATGTTTACAGTCAACAGGGAGGTTTGGATATATCCAGGAAATATCCTTCCCAGACAAATACCACTGAGGAGGCACTTGGTTGAAAACAGTCAATTGTCATTAGTGAGAACAGAAATATGTCAGTGATTGCCACGATCCAGCTCTTTATTCCTGCCAAGCTATTTTGTAGCCTTTTTCATGGCTCTTCATGAAGCCTTGTACTTTAGTGTGTATTTGGCACCTTGAGAACTTGCCTCAGTCAGGTCTCTTGGGGCTTCCCAAGAATTTATTTAGCTGACACCTGTAACTGGATCACAGCAAAGTTTTAATGGAAAACAAGTATCTTGCTTCCCAGGAAAACCTGAATTTAAACAGAATTAGGAAAATTCAGACAGACACATACCTTGTGACCCAAAATGTAGGTCAAAAATCTGTAACAACTACTGGAACTAGATGATGTAGACAGAGACATTTAGAACAGTTCCCTAAAAGCCATCTTTTCCCCAGGTTCCATGTTAGATACTGGAAGTAGCCTCTTCTGATGTTAGCCAGAGTTTCATGCCAGCACGCACACCTTTTTACATCTCCTGTTATCAAATAACATTCTCTGTAAAACTGGTGTCTAAGTTTAGACATTTTTCCAGTCTGGTGCTAACATTTTTTTCTGATCACTTACAACAGCTTAGAATATTATTTAGCCTATTCCTGTATTCCTACTAAATTTTGTATCCTTGAACAACATGGAGTCATACATAGTTTTGTCATTTTGATACCGTTCGCTTCTTGTGATCTACGTGGCTTGTGGTTTTCTAAGGGAAAACAGTGGATCAGCAAAACTGTTTAAATCTCAAAACAATGTTCCTGAGCTGAGCATTTGCATTTCCCAAACTTACAGAAATGTGTTTATGAATATGGCATTTTTCCTTTTATCAACTAACTGTATGCTATGAATAATGAATATAATGCTTATGAATCAGTACTATCTTTGTTCTCATATTTGCCATGTATGGCTGTCTGACAGCCAGCAACTGTGCCTTCTGAGCACAAATCCTGTGGGAAATCACTTTTAGTACAGTCAGCTTGTGGTATTCTGACAGTCCTTTAACTGAGGGTTTACATCCAAGTTCAGAATGATCCACATCGTTCCTCTACTCTTGATTTTGGAAAGCACTATAGCGGGAATGATATCACTGTTCCAGAGAGTCAACTTTTGTCAAAGTATGATTATAAATTTATAGAGAGATATATGTTAAGAGAATATGGGTATATTTAATGGTTTATGGGTATATACTGAAAATATTTCAGTATTCCCCAGGGAAACAGATGCATTCTAAACAAATGTATACTATTGGTATTAATTAAAACTTTAAATGTGTATTTAAGAAACATTGCTTTACATTTAAGTGAAATACCTGTTCAACACTTAAAAGCATAAAAATATGTATTTACTAGTATGTGACTAACATGTTACAGAATATTGATCATTTGAAGGCAAATTATATAGTTTCTAAGTACCTGGTTAGGGTAAATTACTGTTATGATGGTACACCTTTCCCTGCCTGTATATTCCTAATTAACATATACCCTTTAATTTTACATCTGTTCTGTGGCATCCAATAACTCAACTTATGGAGTTATGGCTTCTACTTCTCTCTGATTCTTTCTGAAGTCTTATTTTTTATCCTTTCCATTCCCCATTGATAATATTTTTTCCTTTTCCACTTGAAGTATTTGCTATGGTTAAACTGTGTAATAAGACAGAGAGAAAGCTGGAAACTGAATTTGTGGAGTTTTATGGCTGTATGAGTAAGAATTATGAAGGAAATCTAGAGAAATGTATAGAAGCCATCCAGGGAAAAGCATTTGCCAAATAATTGTTTAATCATATTTGTAATACTAATGCTTACATGCTAACTGCCTAAAAATACCATCTAACTAATTGAAGTACAGTCATTTTGATTTGCACTCATTATGTAAATCAAAAGCCCAGTCAGTCAGAAGAGAATGAATTACATAATGGAAAGTAAGACTATGGTTATGATTCAGTGTTTGCAAGGCACCTCTGCTCCCTGACTAGTGAGATATTTTTACTGCAGTGTAATTTTATGAGCCCTGGCCTTAATTTGCTAGATATAAATTTGCATTCATATACTTTTCATAATCAAGTTAACTAAGAACACCATCAAATATTTCTTTTGGAAGCTTTAAAGAATTTCTCTCCATTCATCTAATGGACTCAAATGTGTAAAAAGGTGTAGTTTAGAAGAATTGCATAGTACAGGGCTTCACATTGATCATCTTTTCAGAAGCATTTCTGACTTGGGTACTTTAAAAAACTCTTTTAGCAAAGTCTTGTGTATTTCATCACATCTAGTTGTCTTTTAAGCAGTGGTTTTACCTGTAAATGTTAATCCTAAGTGAAAAGAAATTTGCAGCACTGTCATAAATGACACTCACTTGCTCCAGTCATGTCGCTAATGTTCTTCCTAAAGCCTCAGTTTTTCAGAGATGTCACTTAACACATTAAAGCCAGTAAAAGTTGTTTCTGCTGCTTGTATTGTTGTTGCAGTTGTTTCTGCAACAGTCATTTAAGTATTTTTTTCCATGGCTGCTGATGTCAGTAGCACAAAGAGCAAAGTTGTAATGATTAATGCACCTGTTGAACTCGGTCCCTGACAATGTCAGACTGCTCAGTGAGTCTGCTAAACTGAACTTGTCATCAGTGATTACAGCATATTCCACCAGAGCACACGCCACTGTGAAAACTTGGTTAGTGATTGTCACAGTTTTCGACACCTTGCAGATCACCACCTGGAGCCCTGTTTGTAAGCCTGATTGTGCTGTCACTGATCCAAGTTATGATACTGAGCTGAGCTGAGCTGAGCTGAGCATCCCTTGCATTATCTCTCACCTACATATCTATCTGCACATATATCAAGAGAACTGGGGAGGAGGCATGAAAAAAGAGACACCCACCATAAGGATGTGGGTGTGGCAAACACTGGGAAAAAAAAGGAAGTGTTTCCTGGTAAGAGGAACTTTTTCAAGATGCATTGCACATGTGCACCATCACTGCTCACTCCCCTCTCCCTCAGACTGTGTGCACAGTTGTGATACTTCAGTTGTGAGGAATCTGTTGACAGTGTGGCACATTCAGCCATTGTACAACAAATCACAAGAAGGAAGGGGTAGGAGCTGCTTTTCAGCAAAGCCTCTTCACTTGGGTGTTTGTTTTCATGGAGAACATGTGGACACTATGGACAGCATGTACTGAAGATCTCCAGTTACTTGAAATCTTGCTGTGTGTCAGCATATTAAATAAAAAATTGCTTGAGAGACATACAAAAGAAAGGCATGGCAAATTTCAACCTGGAAGATAATTTTATGAAACTACTCATAAGGAAAATGCTAACCACATTTTTTACAACAATGATGCAAGTGCTGTTATTATATGAGATTAAAATTTTATAATACAAGACATTATTTTATAATATTATTAAAGTAATTTGAAAAAGATAGCCATGCTGGAAACATCTGTGGTGTGCCAGATTTAATCACATTCACTGGGGCCTTGGTCATTTTTAATTACCTGGAGAGTCAGCACATCATAAAATTGAGGTCATCACAGAGACCTCTGTTGAATTAGCTCTTACCATTCTTCATCACAACTGTCAGTCTTGAGAGAAGCTTCTATTTTAATCATGTCTTAGTCTTTTCTTTAGTCTTCATTCCTTCAACAACTCTGCATTGAGTGACAGTGGGCAAACAGGAAAAAAACACCTCAATATTGAAATGGATGGAGAACTAGTAAACAAATAAGTACACTGTGATAATCATATCTGCTATGTTTTTGAATACATTATAAATGTTGTTTTAAATTGCTTTTAGAGCAGTTTCAAAGTGCCATTAAAACTGTTGGGAGCTGTTTTATTCTCTTTTTAAGAGAACATATAACTGCATTTGTCCTAGAACTTTGAACACTTCTTTTATGTGGCTTACATCAAAAAACTTCTGTTAACCAAAACCTTGGGAGCTGGAAACATCTGTTATTCAAATCTGGCTTTGTAATAGTGCTTGTGCACAGAGATCCCCCCTAAGCCATAAGCAGTGTTAGTGCCTGCTGTGCTTATGCTGAACAATTCCCTTGAATCCAGAATCTCATAACTGAGCTTTACTGGAATCATCAGCTGCCACGCATTTCAGATTTACAACATAAATACAGAACTAACTTGGAACATAGGCTATTTCAAGAAATAAAACTATGATAATTTTTTTATTTAAATTAAAGGAAGGAAAGATACGCTGAAGAAAACATCAGCTGACACCTTCAAGAGTGGCAGATACTCCCAATATTTAAGAATGGCACCCAAAAGGAATAGAGTGCCTTGGGGTTCTGCCCTTGATCATTATCCTTGATCATTTTTAGCATAAGACAAAATGAGCTAAAAAAACCCTCAGTAGATTTATTTATTTAAAAATCAGCTGTGCTTCCTAGGCATATGGAGTAGGGCTAAAACCTGAAAACATACAAGAACCCCTTCATCTGCATGTGCGTAACATTTTTGCTGATTCTAAATTATTTCCTCATTGTTCATATATGTGATTTAGCTGATGGTTCAGCACACACTCCTGGTAACCATTCATCTCTTGCATATTTAGGCTGCATTCATACAACTGAGTCCAAAGCTAGAGGACCACTGTGTGCCCAGAATAAGCAGATGCATCTCAGATGCTGCTCCAGGTTTAGAATACTCCTCTCTCTGCAAGCAAAATCATTCATTCATTCATTCATTTACTGAAGTGAAAGGGATCCTCCCACAAGCCACCCACACAGAAACTAATATCCCTGGAGCATGGCCCCGGGGGTTTACAGCTGTTTGGGCAGATGTTCAGGTGGAATTGATTCAATTCATTTGGACATCTAGGTACAGATACCTGTACGGCAACTCATCACCTTTTGGTGGAAGGCAACAGGTACTGTGAGGGCATTTTACAGAGATACCTAAAACAGAGCAGATTCATTATGGTCTAGCAGTAGCCCTTTCTTTCTGTTAATTTTGAGGCATTCACAGGGGATCAACTGCATTTCTTTAGAGGAATTGTGCACTTGCCAACTACACCAAGTTTTGGTTAAGGTCTGAAGAAATGAAAATTCATCATAAGAAACAAGGCACTGTGCTGGGAAATGTTCAAATTGCAGAATAAAGGCTTTCCACTTGTAACCCAGTATTGAATAAATTCATCTAAATTGCTAATCTTAGTTTGTATAACTGTGTGACTAGGATTAGAAAATGCTGCCAATAACTGGTTGTTGTTTGATATCAGGCATGAGATAATGAGTCCTTCCAAGATAATAATTAGCTTGGATGCCCCATCCATGCTATGACTTTTTCTTTTCAGGAAAGTCATGACACCGTCATATTTATCTAAAAGAAGTATCCTTTCTTAGTTCATAAAAATCCATAGTTGTCTTATACTCACTAAAGACTTTGAGAATTTCAAATAGAGTCTAAATGTTTTCATTGCTGTCAAGTTTCTGAATCTCTTCTTCCTTCAAAACCTTCTCTGTATCTTCTGCATCAAATTCAGACTTCTTTTTTATACTAATCTTGATAACTGTGCATCGGCCTCCCATGTATTTACATTTATATTTATTATCTTCTACAGTTGTTCCCTTGGCTCCTGCAATTCTTGTTTTGAACATTTTTCTGGTTTTCTATCCTACTCTGCACACTCATCTGCAATGTCCTCCTGTAACTGACTTATTTCTTAAAGCTTATGTAAATTCAAATATGTGTCAGGAAAATAGCACAATCTTTCTCTTCTTCTAATCTGGGGTCATGAGGTTGCCCGCAGCCCGAAGCACAACAGAGGATGAAAGCCTTGGATTATTAGTGCTTTTCTTTCATGGAGTCCTTAGCACAGACATCATTAGAGGAACACAATCCAGGTTGGTTTTCTGGGTCCTGCATCTCTAATAGTGGAATATGTAAACGTTAGGCACCCTGATGCAGCAGTAGGGCAACTAACAGACTTGACTCCGTATCCAAGATCTTTGAGCTATAAGCTTGTAATAAGTCCATGGATAAAATCATTTAAATATAGGAATAAATAAGGATAAATGGATTAATTTATCTATGGAAAATTACAATAGAATCTTATTAATTATGATTTTATTTTCATACAATGTTTGTGTTAATGTAAAAAACAGAAGGAGTCTAAGATCCATTACTGTAGTGGCTCAATGTTCCAAAAAGGTCATTATAAGACTGTTTTAGCTTTAGAAAATGCATTCCTTATAGGTTGCTTATTTGATCCTAGTGAGTATTTGTGATCTGATCACTTGGTTTCTCTATTCCATGATTTTATCATTTCACTGTGACTCCCCTTCATTCCAGCCAAGCTCAGTAAGCCCAGCTGTGTCATGTATGATGAAAACCCCTTCCCAAGAGTTAGAAGAAAGGGAAATATGAAAGTGGCTCAGTGAGGTTTTTTCCTCTCCAGATATGAACCCTGAAATGGTTTGGTAATGAAGTGCTCCTAGGCCTTACCAACACAGACTTCTGGGAGGTCTAATAAACATGAAGGAAAGGATCCTGCAGCAATGTTACACATGTTATACCAAAGTCCTGTACTGCGTACATGCCTTGTACTGCTATTAGTAATGACTCGCTTGTGCTTCACACTGACTGTCTATGTGCATGAACGTGATTGTCCAGAGAAAGAGGGCTACCAGAAAAAGCAGAGCCTACTACAGCATCGTGTCGTTATTTCAGCATAATTCTGCTGTTATGAAAGTATTTGGGATGTTTCAGTGCGTTACAAGGTACATTTCTGTCTGTTTTCAGAGGTCAGAGATGTTACAAGCTGTCAGCAAAGCATAGCACATTTTGAGACTTCCCCAAGTGATTGGAGACAAACTGATGGACCTTCCATGATATTTTCATTAATGCATTTAAGCAATAGCAGAAGAATCAAGAAAAAAAGGTTGCTTTTAAAATCAAATCAGAACAGATTGCTCTATCATTTTGTTATCTTTAAGTTACAATGTAGAGTCACTGAAGATTTTTTTTAAAAAGCTTCAGAATTCCTGGAAAAATTAGGTGCTTTATGAACAGCTGCTTATATTCCAGCCAAATAATTTTCTCTAATGGAGTTCCTGTGTATGTACACATGCCTCTAAACAGACATTTTCATAGCATGTTTCTCTGAATTCAGTTGTACCCTATGTGTTTTCTTACAATGTTATCAGACAACTTTTCTGTATTTTCACAAGAGACTGGTGATCTTTTTTACTGGCACAAAAACTTTATTTGAGTTAATAATTTTGGCATATTGAAGTTGAAAGTACAGTTTTAATATTAAGCAGTTTCTCCTGCTGCTCTAAGTTTTCCTGTAAATTTTTCTGCAATGAAAGAACGAGATTCATTTGGTAGAAAATAAATAAATATTCTTTTTTAAAATTTAAGATAATTGCTGTTAAATTTTGATTCATTAAAAACATACTGGTTTGCATATTACATTTTATTGTGGCATAAATAATAAATTAACCTAGTATTCAGTGTAAAGGGGCTGTAGATATTGACCTTAGTCTTACTGAAACAGAACGTGCGTCCTAGTGCAGGCAGCTCCCAGAGGCAATAACCCTTGGAAAATGATATTTTTGAACTAAGCTACAAAAATTGGGAGATAGATTATAATCATTGACCAACTAATGGGTTTGACAAGGAAAAATGGATGCCGTTTTTCAGTCAATTTTTCTCATTATGTTTCATTTAGTTTAACTCAGTGAAGTTCAAACTTAGAATATCAAAGTGAACGAAGGCAATATGAAAGACAATGTCATCCAGCTGGGAAGCGATTATTCCACCTCTAAATGAAGGAATTCAATATGTGTGATGCAAAATGGGACATTTTAGAAAGAAAAATCAGTCAGCATTTGAGAGATTTATAGAAGTTACGTCAAATCAGAATTTTGTGCTAAGGCTTGACTAAGTAACTGCTATATTTTCATTACTGTGCAGAAACTGATCGAGGAAGAAGATTTAATGAGTCATTAGTATTTTCTATTCTTTGACATTCAGTAAGAGCTATCGCAGTTTACTGTTGAATACTGATACTTCCGTGTCCTTAAGATAGACATGGTTGCTGGAATATGCTGTGAAACTCATTTTTCTTCTTTGCAAGGAGATGTAATTTTAGGAGCCATTCCAAATAAAATACTTTTACAAAATACAGAAATGAGGCATGTACCGAGACTGAGATCTCAGTCCTGTTGTTTTGTCCTTCCTTGCCTTTGGACCTTCTGGCAAGCAACCAAGAGCCACAAGGCAGAACACCAAGATCCTCAACTTTGGGTAATCATATTCTTCTTGCTATGTCCTGATCGCCCTCCCCACTCGCCTGACCTCAAAACAGCAAGCTGCTGGGAGATAAGTGAATATGGGGATTGGCAGTTGGCATTACTCTGTGCCTGCTGCTCGCTATCCACCTCTAGGACTCCAGCCCAGTTCTGCTCAGCTCATGTCAATAGGAGTCCAGCTTCCTCTTAAAGAAAGGATATGGTTTGAAATTGTGTATACTGCACCATAAATAAATGCTGACAATCTCTTTTTCCTGTGTGACTAGTGCATGCTCTGCCTCTGGTTTACACTCTTACAGTGTCTAGCTGCATGGCTGGGGAATTAGACTGCCTTTCAGACTAATCAAAAAGTCAATATACTCCTATTGCCTTTTAAAGGTTAACGTGCATTCAAAAAGCAGGGCTCAAAGCAGACATCTACAGAGAACCAAGGCCAATTAAGCCCACAGAATCCTCTAGGTTGCTTTTTTGCCTTTCAAAACATTAGTTCCTTGACAGGTTAAAGATTTTCCTTTTTACCCTTTTTTCCTCATGTGGTTTTTTTTTCCTCTTCATTTCTTGCCTTTTCTATTCTTCCTCTGCTCCATGACCTCTAGTCACTGCATAATTTAGTTTTTGTTCCCCTTTAACCTTTACAAAGTCAGATGAACTCTGGGGCAGGTGTTCATCGCAGGATTTCTTCTTCCATGCCAAGGGCATGCGAGGGTTTCTTCCTTACTTAACGATGTGAAAAAGATGTCTTGATCATAGAATCACAAAATGGTTTGGGTTACAAGGTCCTTAAAGGTCATCTAGTTCCAACTCCCTGTCATGAGCAGGTACACCCTCCATTAGACCAGGTTGCTCAGGGCCCTGTCCAGCCTGACCTTGGACACTTCCAGGGATGCAGAGTTTTTGGGTGCACTACAATATTACAGGTAGTGTCAATCCTGGACCTGCTCAGTCCAGTTACAGTAACCCTGATCTTCCTTAGATAGGTGCTGGGAAGAATGCATAGAGATGGGCAACTAATCTAAGGTCATACCAAGGAATTCTCTTCGCATTGAATTCAGAAGAGATGATGAGTCATGAGCTGGAAAGGTCCAAAAGGGGTCAGAAGGAAAGAATAAACCATTACCCAAGAGCAGGCTGGTTCCTCTGTCCTGCTCTAAGGGTCAAGCAACCCCAAACTGCAGCAGGAAACTTGTGGTACTCTTTCTGCAGTGCTAGAACCAGCTTTCTAGTGCCTTGTGGTACTTACGAGATCTGTAAGGTATCCTTCCGACTCCTGCCAGACCAGGATGAAAAGAGATCAATATTCCTGCAGCATGCACGGGTGGTGTCAGCTGCTTCTTTACCAGAACTGCTTCAGGCTGTCACTGCCCTCACATCCTCCCTAACAGCCAACTGAGCAATTTCTGGTGATCTCGCATGTCCATGAGTTAGCAACGTGCTTATAGAAGAAGGGGAATCTCCAAGCCTTTAGGTCGTTGGGATGGTTTCAGATCCAGAGCCTGGATGCTGTCGAGATTCCCTTAGAATATTTTTCACATAGCCCTTCATGAACTATTTAGGACACCTCAGCACCAAATTTCCTTGGCAGCCAGACAAGACAGTATAGTTGACTCCCAAAACTGTCTTACCAACAAGTAAGAAGACAACAATGAAAATATTATCTTTGCTGTAATCAATTGCTTTAGTTGCAATGGACTATGGAGAACCAATATCCATCAAATGACAGAGCTGTAAAATAGCTGCAGGGATCGGGGTGAAGGGGAGCAAGGGAAAATAACTATTCTGCTAGTGGGCCCAGGTGTGGCTTGCATTGTCTTACAGTGTCTGGATGTCTACTTGAGTGTCTTAATTCAAATTAGAAACATATTTTTGAGGGAAATCTCCCAATGGCCTGAGCTCTCCACATCTTGACTTTCATTATGGAACTGTTTGGGGTACATGGACAGGGTGACATTTGGGTTAAACTAACCTGAAAGCTGTGATCTCTTGGAGAACACCTAATGGGCTCCAACCTTTCTGGGCATCCAGTTGGCAACAGCTAGTCCAGAGTACTCCTCAGGACGCATATAATGGGCTGTCAGGTCCTTGGCATCAAATGTTGTGCTGTCCAGATCAATTTTTCTTGCACCACACCCCTTGCTAATTGACCCTGGCGGCTACCACAGTATCTAGAAGCTACTCATAGGTACAGAATCCATCTTCTCAAGTGAGATAGAAGCTGTGACAGATGTCACATTTAGGACAGTGCATTACATAGATTAATTTCCCTAGATGGTAAAGATCATTCACTTCATCCTCTTAAATGTAATTTATGTGTCTGTAATTTTTTTAAAAAGGTAAAGTGACTGGTAACAATATATTCTTCATCATTCTAATGCACAAATTCAAACACTATAAAATGACTAAAAACTCTAAGACAACTAATTTCTGCCCTCTTATTCTCCAAGCACCCTCCAGCATTTACAAACAAACTGAATTCTTGTTTTGCCAGGACACCTGAGGGATGCACATCAGTGTGGGGACTGAGAAGGGACATTCAAAGTCAAGGTTCAATTCAGTCAGGCTGTTTCTACACTAGGTGCCCATTTCCCTTTGAGTACATCCTGGACTTCAGACATTGAACCTTTGAATGCTGTATGAAGAAATGCATCATTAGTGTTATAGACTCTTGCCTTTGCTAAAATCTCACACAGTATAGTGCACGTCACTGATTCACGACAGTTTGCATTGCCAGGAAGCTTCAATGATGTGCTTAATTAGGCAAATCCAGCCTGAGTTAATCTAGAAATAGGACCTGTATAAACAGCAGAAATTTAGATTTGTGATTAATATAGCAAATGTAATTCTGCAATGTAATTTAAATTATATGTATGTCACATCATAAATCTAAGTGCTTCCGAAGTCTGTAGGCTTCTTGCCAGCATTAATTTTGGTAGAAACTAAGAAATATTTCTCTTGTGTTTGATTGCTTTTCAAACTCCAGATCTGATATACTCTCGGAAATTTGTCCCAGTCTGCTGTCATGTGATATTCAATAGAGTTTAAAAATAAAAATTTATGCCTACGAATAGATTGCTTACATAGGTTAAATGCTTTTCAAAAGAACATGAGCTATTTCAATGTTTAAAGCTTTTTGTTAAGACAAACTATGGCAAAGTTATATTCAACTACATTGACACTAACTTATGAAAATATATTAAATTTTAAAGATTGAAAATAGAAACTTTGTTTAATTTTTCAGTATATAATCATACAAATGTGCACTGAAAAATACTCCCATGAAGCAAAAATCCCATAATAATCACTCAGGGAAGAACTGATTTTCCATTTCACAGAAGTATAAATCTAGAGATCTAAAGCCAAAATTCGTACAAGAGTTGTTAAATCCCAAACACTGCTTAATAAAGATTACTAATACTATATTAGTTGTCTGATGCAGACCAGACTCGTACACATGCCCTTGTACACCGCGTGATCATGAGAGAAGTTGGTGCCATCCCAGATTCATAAGGCATCATATTATTTTATGGATATGGTCTCAATATGGGACCATGACACATTTACACATTGTTAGTATTTTATTTATTTATCAGTCTGGAGTTTAAACTAATTGAAGATGACAAACCCAGGAGGTGGCAGGGAGAGGCAGATCATAGAAACATAAAGTCGTAGAATGGTTCGGGTTGGAAGGGACCTTAGAAGATCAGAGAAGATAGAATCTTCTGCTAACTCTGGCTGGCAGTGATAAGTCAATATTGCTTGAACTGTTTTAAGATCTGAGGATAAAAATTTAAGTTTCAGTGACTCTGCTTAGATATCATGGATTTAGGATTTAAGTTATCAGCTGGATTTAGCTTCTTCAGAATTTGAAGATACAACTGAACTTAAAACTCAACTTTTTCACAACTGACTTCTTTTAAACTCTGGTTTTAATGAAGTAACAGGAAAACAAAAAGAAAAGGAAGAATTTAAATAGTCTCAGTAAATTAGACAGGTAATTCCTTTCAATGATTGGCAGTCAGAGTCTGGACTCGCTCCATAATGCGTTCCCAGTAAAGGACCTGCTGGGGCACAGTTTCCACTCGCCCGACTGGGAGCTGTGGAGCACCCCTGGAGCCAACACAGCATATGCTGGGAGTGCATGCACACACACACAACCCTCTACATTTCTAGAAAACACAGTGGGTGAGAACATGGCAGGTTTGGGAACAAGTGTGTCAGTGTTCTGCAGTGTGGATGCAACCCACATTCTTTGGTATGTGTCCAGGGAATAGGAAAGCTAACGCAGATGTAAACAGGGACCACCAGTTGTGTCACTTTTTCTAGCCTTCAAATTCAGCTGTTTAGTGTTGGCTGATGTCATCAGGAAGGGTGAGTGAATATTCATGATCAGAACCTAATAGGTATCAATCCTGATCCTGCGGTGCCTCCAGATGAAGCAGTTCTAGGTAGTGGTCAAAAGAAGCAACATAATCACTAGCTTGTTGCTGAGCTTGGGCTTTTTCTTTCCTTCATGTGATTTTTAATTAGTACTTCTATCCCTGCTACTTAGCATGGAAGTGATACTAAAATTCTGAAGAAACAAAGCCTTATCTCTATGAAAAATAAAAATCATTAATCCTGCACAGCTGATCCAATGAGGTGATGACTCAGATAATGCAGTGCCTTCCTGCCATCTTGTGGCACTGCAGGGTTTGCAACTCCCTGTTTGTTATACTGTATAATTTTTATTTCAAATTAAGTCAACAGTTTTTAGCTTTCAGATGTCATCTAGTTAAACAACACACACACACACACACACACACACTCTCTGAGTGAAATCTTGGTCCAACTAATAGCAACTCTCGTTGATTAAAAAAATTTCCAGACTGTATTAATTGTATTAATTTCAATGTCTTATTATGTAAAAAATGAAAACAAATTGAAACTAAATAATGTTTAATAGATTAAGTTACTGTTATATTGAAATAATCTACAGTTATGTATGAAATAATACCTTGCATTTGTATTACGAATTAATCTATATTTTTCATTTGGGACGCTTTGTTGGTTTTCGAAATTGCTGCCTCCTTTTTCAAGTCTGCCTGAAGAAAAGGGAAGCTGCATCTTTTATACAGCTTCTGGCAAGAGCCTGCAAGGGCTTGTTCAATGTTTACTTATTTTTCTAAAATAAAGGAACGTGTAAGATTGTGCTACTGTCCGATTTCCTGCTCTTGCTTTTAGGCTAGAATCACCAACTCGATCTTTGAGCATGGATGCACCACGAGGAATTAATATCAAAGCACAAGCTGGAAATATTGAAGCTCTTTCCCAGATGGATATCAAACTACACAGCAGTGATGGTGTGGTGAGTACAAGCCCTTCTTTTCCCTAATTGTGGTTGATCTTCTGTGTGACTATAACTTCAAGTCTTTTTTCAAGTTCTCTTCATTTAATTCCTCAGGTTTTAGGTGTGAGGATATTAAAATTAATAGTGCCAGTAATAAAAGTTTTATTTATGTAAATACTACTACCAACAAACATAATGTTGTATTAGCTTAGAGAGATGCTTTCTAATAAAACTTGGATACTGCTTAGCTCTCCACTAGCACAGTGATCCCCAGGCACCCCAGTGGGGAATCTTGGCTCAGAAGCAGACGCAGCTCCAGAGTGGCAAAATTAAGGAGTGAAGCTCTGCAGATATCATTAACAGCAGGCAACATGCAGCAGCCTATCTGTCCCCTCTGCAAGGCTGCACTCTGCAAAACTGTGCCAGTTCTTCCACAGAGGACCTACACACCAACCCATGTCCATCCTTAACCTGCTGGCTCGGCAGTGAGGCCTCAGCACGCAGGCCAGGACAGACCTGGGTCCAGCAGCAGCACTTGTGTCCTGCTGTTCTGTGCATGGGCAGGCACCCTGTCACTTACCTTAGAATCATGGAGTGAATTGTGCTGGAAGGGACCTTAAAGGTCATCCAGGTCTAACTTCCCCTGCCATGGGAGGGGCCGCCTTCCACTAGACCAGGCTGCTCAGAGCTCAATCCAACCTGGCCTTGAACTCTTCCAGGGATGGGTCATCCACAGTGTCTCTGGGCAACCTGTTCCCGTGCCTCACCACTGAAGAAATAATTTTTTATATCTAATCTAAATCTATCTTCTTTCAATTTAAAACCAGTATCCCTCATAAAGAGTCCCTCCCCAGCTTTCTCGTAGGCTTCCTTTAAGTGCGGGAAGACTGCAGTGAGGTCTCCCCAGAGCCTTCTCCATGCTGAACAATCCCAATTCTCTTAGCCTTTCCTCATAGGAGAGGTGCTCCATCCCTCTGAGCATCTTCATGTCCCTCCTCTGGACTCACTGCAGCAGGTCCATGTCTTTCTTATGCTGAGGGCCCCAGGGCTGGATGCAGCACTGCAGGTAGGGTCTCACCAGAGCAGAGGGGTAGAATCCCTTCCCTTGCCCCTGCCCACACTGCTCCTGTTGCAGCCCAGGATGTGATTGATTTTCTGGGCTGTGAGCACACATTGCTAGCTCATACATGGTTTTGCCTACATCAATACCACCACATCTTTCTCCTCAGGGCTTCTCTCAATCCATTCATCACCCTGCTTGTATCCATTTTTGGGATTGCCCTAGCACAGGTTCAGGACATTGCACTTGGCCTTGAGCTTCATGAGTTCTCTGCTAATGAAGAGGGTGGGCACCAGCTTATTCCTGTCCTGTGTTTGTGTCTGCAAAGAGCCTAAGGCTCAGAGAAATTTTGTATATAACAAGTCCTAGATAGAAAGCCATTTTTAAGCCTCTGCCTAGCCAAATTCGTCTCATGTCATGTTATTGCTTTACTGTCTCTAACTAGCCCATTTGTCCTGCTTTTTCCACACAGCTTTTGCTCGATGCTGAAACTGTGCGACTGCCCAAGTTGCCTGAGGGTGCAAGAGGTGGATCTGGGATTTCTCAGGGGCTCTATGAAATCTGCGTGTGTCCAGATGGAAAGCTCTACTTGTCGGTGGCCGGCGTGGGCTCCACTTGCCAAGAATACAGCCGAGTCTGCCAGTGAGACACCCGAAAAGGCCGCACACCCCCTTGCGCATCTGAGTTTTGTATTACTGCTAAGGAGGATTACTGAAAGCATATTTTTCAGCATTTTAAAAACAAAGTACTTCAATTTAGGAAAAAAATCTGCACCTACAATTCTGGAATACAGGGTGTAAGGGGAAGAAGAGCACAAATGACATTTCCACTTCAGAAGAATGACTTGAATCAAATTACATGTTTTGTCAGTAACACTTGGAAAACAGCCTTACAGAGAGCATAAAAAAATAAAACAAATATGTTTCCTTGCTGAACTATTAATCAGTCAGATGATTATGTCATTGTTCATATTTTTGAGATCTGTGGATTTTTCCTCTCGCTACATGTAAACACTTACTGTATTAGTGGGTAAAATTAAATTGAGGGAACTACTTGAATTATTTGTAAGACAAAGCATTATTTGGAGAATTCAGAAAGTGCCAGCAAATGGTCTATGCAATTTTGTTCCTGCAATAACACAAGATAGAAAAATGCGGTATTTGTATAAGTTCTGTGTAAAAGGTGTTAATTTGCTAATATCTTTCTGTTTTGGCAACATATATGCTGATTTGCTTCTTACTGAGATTCATATAAAAATAACTAATGCAAAATGCTCCAGAAGTCACGAAGGCCTCTCTGTGTCTCAAATCCATTCACTATACAGCAGAGAAATACGTTAGTATATTTTATAATAGCAGTTGTTTGTTCTACTGCCTGTACCGTCATATTCATTTTAATCCTTTTTTATTTTAGGACATGCTAATTCAACAAGGCAATCTGTTGTGCTAGATGGACTAGTAAAAAGAAAAAAAAGTGACTTCAGATTGTCTGATGCAAGGAACTATTTGGGCAGTGGGAAAAATCCTTTTATGCAGCCCACAGATTTCAATTAAGAGGAATATTTCATTTCCATCTGCACCTGTTGACTGGTGTTTCTGATCCTGTCAGAGTGGGACTCCATCACAAACAGAGAGTAAAACTGTTCTTTATTATTTTTTACATTAGGACTTTGGATACAAAATAAATGCTCACCAGAGCTGACAAACCATTTACTGGCCTTGTAAAGAAACTGCAGACCCATTCCCCTGTACAGTGTTGCACTGAACACAAATAAATTGTTTGCACACCTCTGGGTAGCAAGATTTGTATTTAGTAGTCTGTTGTTTAAACCTCATTGGCTTTTAATTCCTTTGATCCTGTTTTGTATATACTTGATGATCTTATTATCCGGGAAGGAGCTATCACATAGTGCCTTGGTGTCTATTTACAGAAGGATTTTAACCCATAGTGTTAGTAAACCACGAATATCCACCTTTTGGAAAAAAATTAATCATCATCCTTAAAAGAGAAGAATCAGGGCAAAATAATTACTAACTTTTTTAAAACTTGCTACTTCAGCTCTGGTGAACAAGGGAAGAAAACCAACACTTGGATGAGATCCCAGGTACACACAAAAGCCTGAGCTGAGAAAGAGTCCCCGGTTAACATTTTCCACCATTATTGTGGTAAAGCCCAGGGCAGTCCCTGCTTCAAGGGCTGCCTTTGCAATTTCTCCGAGTGTCTGGTGTATAGAACTGAAACTGCCCTTCAGCAGCAGGGTGGAGCCTTCAGCAATCAATGCAAACTCGAAGAGCTTCAATAGCACAAGTAGGAAACAAAGTGAGCTTAAGCGAGTGAAGCAAGGTTTCACATGTTATCCTGGAGAGTGCTCCAATTGCTGTTACACTGCCTAAAGGAGAAGTAGGAAGCCACACATCTTCTGTATCTGAAATTCCCTTTTCTCAGGCTTAGACTCTCTCACTTACTCCTGTCTTCAGGAGTGAGTCCAAGGCTGTTGGCCATAAGGAGAGAAATGTTTATCTCCACAACTGTATCACTTGACTGTATCTGTCTCTACAGGTGAGGCAAACTTTAACAGAAATCTGACTTCAGTGTTCGTTTAAAGTCAATTTAGGTTCTTCCAGCTCCATGCACAAGCTTTTAAAAACCAAAATACAAGCAGACTTAGCTTACTCATTGGATAGGAAGTATGAGTATTAAAATAAAGGTCAGCAAATACCCTTGCATATGCCAGATACCTAAAAACTGCTGCTACAAGTAACTTCGAGAACTGTAGTATTAGTCACCAGTCTCTTACAGGTGTAGTATTAACAGCAAAACTGGGACTTGAGTCCTTTGAAATTTCAGCCATTGTTCTGACATCAAGGAACATATGCCCACTTCCATGGGGTATCAAACAAATCATTCACCTAATCTAACCCCTAAATGTCAGCCAGGTACTGCAAAATAGTTACAATCTGCTTGTTCTGCTGGCAATGGAAGCACAGCATTTTAAGTTCTACATTTTAAGCTTTTGTTTTGGAGGCACATTTTCAAATGTGATTTGCCAATTAATTCAGAACAAGTGAGTGAACTGAGGTTTTCCAGGCAAGAATAACCTGACCCCCAGAGAGCTTGGAAACTCAGGGTGTGATCCCCTGGCTGGTAACACTACTAAGCATTATGGCACCTCATTTAGACACTGCAATAACTACCACTGTTCTTGTGGAAATAGACTTTCTGGACTTGCTTCAGTTCACAGGTGGATTCTGAGTGGTACCAAAACCTAAAGAGGTCTGCTGTACCCTCAGCATTGCCATCACCCAAATCACCAATGTGACCCTCTCCATTGCTTAAATTTCATTCTTCTTTTCATTATGCTACAACACTGACATCAGAAGTATTGTTCCAGTATAGCAGTTGTGCACATTTTTATAGCATGAATGACAATATCTTGTCACTATGTTTTTTTCTTTTAGGTGTGGTTAGTAGAGAAACAAAATTTTTGCTAAAATTACCCGAGTGTAATCAGCTGATGCTACAATCTGAATTGCTGTTAATCTCAATATAGTTCATATATATTTCTGGTATCTCCATGTGGATGTCTGTCCCTCTCTAATACTTCCAAATTAACTGTTTCTACTTGAATCAGACTTCAGTAAATAGTTAGAGAGTAACAGAAAATTATGGCACAGGGAAGTCAGAGTATGCAGTTCTCTAGTTTATTTCCAAAAGTATTATCCAAATAGAGAAGAGAAAAAAAAATCACTACCAGTATAGTGAACTAATTTGTTTGCATATTTACTGCCTTTGAAAGAATTATTTACAACAGGCCTTGAAACTGGTTGCAGTTGTTACACAGTGGAAAAATGCTAGTAAAACTTCACCAGTGATTGTCTAAACACAACCCTTTTTGTTTCCATTTCACAGTCCTTTAGTATTTCCATTTGTCTATCTTTATATAGCTTTATGCAAAAGGAAATTGCATTAATTGGAAACTGAGTTATTGAATAAACTTTATACGTTTTGAAAAGTCTGCTTCTCCTTTTGTATTCAAATGAAACACAGCTTAAATGAATGTTTTCATTTTTAAAATTATTTTTCCAAGACTAAGAACATGAAATGTACATTATTCAAAAATATGAACAAAAGTCTTGGCCCCAACTAAAAATGTACTTTGCAGAATTTAGAAAATGTTTTACAATTAGGTTTCATTGGCCATCTAGAATTCCTTTGTCTTAATCAGTAGTAGGTGAAAGTAAACAAAGAAATTTTGGCAGTGCTACTGAATTAATCATCCAGAAAACAAAACAAAGAAAACAGTTTTGATTAAAAATCCATTGACAAATCCCTTCATGTGACAAAAATGGGTGTCTTCTTCAAATGAAAACATTTACTTTGGCTGCCAAGTTTAATTATTTTTGAACTATTAGTTCTGCCTTTGTTCCCCAAGACCAATCCAGCCTTTCTCAAAGTGTTTAGATCCAGCAACAGAAAATCTCAAAGGTGATACTACCCTCCTCTACTTCACTTGGAGAAATTACAATAGATTTAATTACAGCCTTGTTTAAAGCAACCCAAGTATACCAGTACCAAGTGAATGCAATCTTTATAGTAAGTTTTAAATCTTATTTCACAAATCATTACAGTAACTTTACTGATAATGATTTGAATACAAATACTGCAAAACTGCATTTTTTACACAATAAACCGTTTATTGTTCTTTCGGTAGTCAGCTACACGAAAATCTATTTCCTTAACAAAAAAGAACAAAAAAAACCTCACAAACAAACAAACGGTATTTTTCTTGTCACTAATTGCTGAGGCAAGTGTCCCATGCTTTTTAGAATAGCTGTGTATGCCATTGTTTGACAGGAAAGCTTTTAAAGCACAAGAAGATAGTAACAAGCCTATCAAGGCTTATTCCAACTGCAGTTCCTTAGATTTAAGCTGCCCAATGTATAGTTAAATCAGCTTCCTATACCACTGACTTTTTGTTAAACTCCTCAACTGTAATCTTGGGAGACAAGACTACTGAAGCTGCTTTTCCTAGATAAACTGCTGGTACCTGTGGAGGCTAGGAGATAGACCTGAATGAAAAGACATTTTCTCCAATGAGAACTCGTTTAATGTGCAGAATTACTTGTTAAATGTATTTTTGTGGAACCTACATGCTAACACTTACTTCTACAGACCCTTACTGTGGAATCATCACATCCTAACTGTTCAAAGCTTCCACATCCAACTTAGACACATTGCCAAGTCTCCCAGCTGAGCCAAAAGGAAGAATCAATTAAGCATTTTATTTATTTGTTTTTATTTTTAATCAGGAATTAAATGGCACTTACAAAATCATGTTCTACCAGAATATGGTTTCCTCGTCTCACAAAGCCTCTGTATTTAGGCTAGCTGTTACAGTGAGTTAAGCAAATAAGAAACTAAGAGACTTCCAGCTGACACCACTCATGCCTATCTCTCTGCAGCCATATGTAAATTTTATTATTCAGTTCAGGAATAACAGAATAAATTAGTTTTTCTCTGTTGTTCAAGTTTTCTTTCTCAACTTGGCTCAGTATTTAAAATTGCTTCAGACCATTAGCTTCCTAAGAACTGAGACCGTTTTCTTTCTCAGTGTCAGCGCTCAACAATATATACACAATAAACAAAATAAAAATTACAATAGAATAGTTTAGTGGTTCTGCACAGCCATTTTAACATTCATAATAATAATACTGGTAAGGCAACATAAGTTGCTTATAAAACACAGTTACACACATAGAAGATTTTCCTCCTCAAGAGCTCACGTAAAAACAGGAAAGTGTTCATAGTGCTCCTGT
The DNA here is from genome assembly GCA_013398955.1 of Callaeas wilsoni. Taxonomy (NCBI): domain Eukaryota; kingdom Metazoa; phylum Chordata; class Aves; order Passeriformes; family Callaeidae; genus Callaeas; species Callaeas wilsoni. Next base: position 672,883 of record VWPU01010145.1, read on the forward strand.
TACACTTTTGCATGCTGCCGTGATACCTTATGTTTTAGCTCCATTTAAAATGAAAAGCATGAGAACTGTTTCCTTTTCAAGTATTTTGCTTACTCTGAATACTCTTCATCTGACTTAATGCGCAAAGCAAGAACCACAAAAGAATCTATTTTAAAAACACAGGGAATTAACTAAACTGATTTATTTCATGGCACACCAGGATTTGTGTTTTACTTACATGCTATTTATTGCAAAAAATCAGCAAAATGTACAATTTCTTTGAGAAAACTGCAAACATTTGTCATTGCAAAAAAAAAAGTTTCCTTTTCCATAGTATTTTAATACTTGTACAATTATTTAGAATTAATTGGAAAAAGTTGTGTATTTACCTATATAAAAGCTTCAAATAATAGGTAAAGTTAGCCTACATTATAAAACCAAAACATCGGACTGAAATATATGCTTGCATTTTTATTTATTAAATTTATGGCACTTAATTTAATAGCAGAAATAATAATTGAGCTCCACAATCAGAAGCAGTATCATTTTCCAAACGTCACATTTCTTTGAGAACAAGGCCTTTATAATTTACTCAAAGCAGACCTCATTGTGATTTTTTATTTTTGTATTACAACACTATCACAGCTGTATCAGCCCTGCAAGCTTGCTGTTGTTTATCTTCCTTTGTATTCTGTAAGTTAAATTGCAGTTTCACTGTGCTGTCAAGTAGACAAGTGTAACAGCATGCCACTGGAAAATGTTTGACATTTATGTTTAATGTGGCTGATCCAGCAAAGAAAAATCCTTCCACTTAGCATTATCCTTCCATTTTTTATTTTTTATTTTTTTTTACAAAAGGCTAATGTTGAACATACTGCACGACATTACCAAAAGTATTACAAACTATAAAAGAAAGAGTGTGAACTAATAATCAGATTTCTCAAGGGCTGTAGTGAATAACAAAATAAAACCAGCATTACATTGCAGCACCTTTAAACATGTAACAAAAAACAGTGCTCTGTGTACACCAAAAATGAGTTACTGAATTGTACTATTACCGATGTTTGTGGAAAAATATATATATATGTACACACACAAAGGCACACACGCAGGGGAAAAAAAGAAACTCAAGGATTTAGGCATCTTAAAACTGAGTTTTTGTGTTCCAAAAAAAATCGTAAAACACCATATAATAATGTTCACAGATTTTATATCATCCACATGCATTTTTTGTTAAACAAAAGACGACAGGCTCTAAAATAAAAAAAGTAAATTAAATACTTCATTATTTTATAATAAAGTAAATGCAATCAATGCGTGACATGATGTGGCATGTTAAATCAAGTATCATTACTCAGCATTAAAATAACTGTACCAGTTTACAGGTACTAAACTATCCTTTAAATGTTTACAGTGTGATGCTGCAGCAAATTTATAATCAGATCCAGCTGATAAGAGTATTACTATGAGTGACATGAATGTCCACAGAACACAAAAGAATACAGATATGCTTTGGAGCAATACCTCCAAAGTTATTTTAACTTCCATCCCATCTCTCATTTAATTGTATGTCCAGTCTTAAGATTAATACATTGAAAACTGACATTACCCTTCCAGAAACATTACATTAAATGAAATAAATCTAATAAGGAGTTATAATTACAGGCTTCATCTAACAGAAAGCTAAGCTTTGGTTATATAAAGTGCAGTTCAATAATATGCCAATTAATCACAATGTTGTGCATACATCTAATTTTTGCAGCTCAATTTCCTTGCAAATTCTAAAAAATATTCATGTTTTACAGTTTGCTTAACAGCAGGCTCAGTTAAGAAAAAAATCCCATTTAAGTAAATTTCTCTCTAAGTACCTCGGTACCATCCACCTTTGCGCACCATACTTCTAAACTGCTTGGCACCATGTAACCTCTTGGACGTTCCATAATCTGCGCAATTGCATTTGTATCCCATCACATGAAACACCCAAACTCTTGACAAAACAGTTCCCTGACCTCTTCAAATCATTTACACTTTTTGTTGTATGAAGTTTTCAAGTTTTATTATGATACAAGCAGTACATTCCATCACTCTCATAGCAACTTCTGAAGTAAACCTATCATTGGGAATCTGTGGAAAAGGAAGTAAGTCAGGATACCTAGTTTTTAAGCTATCTACTCCATAAGCCTCCAATGTCTGAACATCATTTGAAAGTCCTTCAAGTTGCTGACTGTACTCCTCTATTTTTTGTGCAAGGGCGGCTGGTTTTACGTCTTTGTCTGACTTGCCCTTCACAGCGTAGTCAGCTGCAATCAAGGCTAGTTTAGTAGAAAGGTAGCATTTAAAGCACACCCATTCATTGGCATTTTTATGAAGGTCATTTCGTGCAGCTGAAAAATTGGCTCGGGCCTGCCTAAGCCATCGACGTGCCTCCACAGGATTGCCAACGGACCTGAATGTAGGTGGGACAAAAAAGCGTTGGGAGTAAGATGGCCCGGTGGAGGAGGGACACTTTTCTTTATACTGTTGCCTTTCAGATTTGTGGCTTGTTGCTTCCTGATTCCATGAAGTGTAAAATCTCTGAAATGAAAATTTATCTGACTGAAATCGAGAAGCGGAGGATGAAAATGGTCTCCTTGAGGCTCTGTCCATATTTTGATCCATAAAGGCCTGTTTTTCCATCCTGTTAATCTCATTCTGTAAATGTTTGAAAACCTCATTAGCTATATCAAGATTCTCTGCATTTTTATCTGGATGCCATTTAAGATACAGCCTCCTAATAATCTTTTTTCTTTCAGATTCCGGAAGCTTCCAAGCCTGTTCAATCACAGAGGTCACTTCTCTTAATATTTCTGGCAATGAGTTTGACTTTATCTTTTTTGGAGAGTGGTGTTTTGAGGACATTGTTTTGTGGCTCTCTCTACCAGTGAAGATAGGAGGAATTGCCCTTGGTCCATGTGCTGGAAATTCTGTAGGACTGGTTGGGGTAGAAGGTGTGCTATCTCTGCCTTGAGAACTTTCCTCCGGTCTGGAAAATTTGTACAAGTCAAGGGAGCTCACTATTTTATATTCACTATATCCAATATCAATCTGGTAAATCTTCCCTAGAAAACTGGGGCTTTCATCATCTTCTCTTTCTACTTCTTGCACAATGATTGCATAGGTGTAAGTAGGCTGATATGATCCATATATATCACCACCTTCAGAATCAACAAGGTAACCAACATATTCACCAGGATAAAATACATTCATTGGATCCATTAGAAGTGTATAGTGAATTTCAGCTGGTATAGGAGTGCCAGGTGTTGGCAGTTCAAGTTTTGATGGCTCTGAAGAGTCATACTTCACTCCTAAACTGTCAAGCTTCTCACTGATCCGATAAATATCGTTACAACCCAGCATGGCAATTAAATATGAGGTATCCGAAATCAGGTTGTCAGTTGCAGATTTTAAGGTCATGGCTAATGCTAAGAGGAAATTTATGTCCTTGCTGTCAGAATGCTGTATGTAAAGCAATATTACTGCATTTCCATATCTCTTCAAGAAAGCAAATGTTTCACTTTTGCTGTGGGGAATAGGAGCAAACCCTTTAACTCTTAATGTTGTTTGCAATTTCTCGAAACAGGAAACTTTCAAACCTTCTCGCAAAGCTTTGCAAAGTCTTATTGCTTTTTCTTCATTAGCCAGAAAAGCATTGTCATTTTCATGCTTCATAATCCGAATGAGTCCTGTGATGAACTGCTCTGAAGACAACAGTAGCTGTAACCTTCCCTGCAAAGAACATAATGCGCCAAACTGACAAATTTTGGGAGACTCCTCATCCAACTGTTCTTCAAGAATGCTGCTAAGTAAGCGAGGCCTCAGTTTCTGAGGGAATAACATTATCAATTTAGTGTGAAAGCCATGGTCTTTGCCTAAGTAACACTGACTAAGATCAACAAGCATCTGCACACCAATGTTACCTTGGATTCTGCTTTTGTAGTGGGGTGCATCATCAAAAACTAAGATACTAGACTTTACCAACCTACCGTCTTGACTGGGAAGGTAAAGGGCAAAATCTCTCATATTCTCAAGGTCATTCCTAACCTTTACAGAATCATTCTGAAGACTTTTGAACAGGCCTGAAACTACTCTTTTAACTGTGCGCATTTCATTAGGATCCAATTGCTTTCCTTCCGAGCTCTTATATATGCGACCTAGAACTTCAACATACTGCTTCGTTGAAATAATGTCTTCAGTACCCAAATGTTTAAATAACTGATGGAAAGTACCAAGTTCTAAAGGAAGTTTGTAAAGATAGGGTTTAAAATCAGATTCATACTCAAGGTTTATTACCACCTCTTCAGGCTTAAGGAGCTTCCAACCTTCTTCCACCATTACAAAAGAAACTCCTCGAAGCTGAAAGCGGAATTCCCTCTTCTCTGTACTAAGAAACTCATAAATGCTTCTTAGGACCTTGGCCCTAGTTTTCACCATGTCCTCATCTAAAGTTGTTATATTGCATATGTTCCTGCAGTTATTGATAACTTTGTCCAGAGGAGGGTCCAAATTAACATTCAGCATGGTTAAAACTTGCTCGAGCTGTTCTTGGGCACCAAGACTACTCCCCTCTTGTTCTTTGATGCTTAAAGGTGTTGCTTTCTCAGGAAGAATAGGACATGACGTCCACAGCAACTGCAGCACATCAGTCTGCTTGAATTTAGGATTCACCTGTGCCCCGTTGAATCGTATAAGAGGAAGTGTCCCATTAACTTCTTGATACTGAGGATGAAATCTCACAAATTCTGCTGGAGCTCGTTCAGGGCACAGAAAAGGAATTAAAGACAGTTCTTTCAGAAAATTTCCTGAAAAAAGGTCAGTTCTTTCTTGAAATATATGATGGAGAAGAACATCGACAGTATTCTGCAGTGTTTCTTTAGACCAGTTTTCTGTATTTGCTCGCATGCTGATTTCCTTAGCAAACTGCAGTAACTGCTGCTGTGAAATGATGAATTTCAATCCGATATGTCGTAGAAAAGTTACCCATGATGGAAGGAATGCAGCTTGATTTTTTGGTTTTGTAAGTTGCTCTAGCTTCTTAAAAAAATCTTGAGGTATAAAGAATTTTTCAGGAAGCATAACTTCAAAGACTTTTACAGTCCTGTCATAAAAGTACTTTGCAGGTTTTAACCTATTGCTTGCATCATGAATGATCAAAATGCTTTCAAGCTTTTCAAACAGCTGTTCTTTCATTTCTGAAGTTTCTTCAATGCTAGTTAACCTATTCTTTAAGTAGATCAAATGTTCTAATTTTGCATCATAAGACAGACTTTCAATTTTTGGCAAAAGATGTTTCAAGTACACTTCAAGATCATCCACAGAGACACAGCCAAGCATAGTATACAAATCTTTCAAATGAACCTTCTCCTCAAGAAAAGCCGATGAAGTCGACTGTGTCCATCTGTCTACTTCTACTGATGGGATGCTTTTCGTGAGGACATAACACGTCCCATATTTTGCAATGCTGATGTATCGGCCACTGATGGATTTGTAACATGGAAGAGACTTTAAAATTTTAATGTCATCCTGAGATGTCAAATGACATAAGTTGCAATTGAAGTACATTAGGAGAGCCTCGAAGTCACTTTCTGCTAACTTTTCAGTCTTAAAAGTTGATGTCTGTACCATATATTGTATGGCTTTCAGAATGCTTGAGGGATTATCTATGTTTGCTGTACGTCCCGACAACAAAGGCACTAAAGCACTGTCTTTGGAGCAGATTTTGTTCAATGCCAGCTGAATACAGCCTGTTTTCATTAAAGCATGGAAGACTTTATCACTCTGAGCATTTGGAAAGACAGCTATATGCATAATGCTAAGCGGCAGCAAAACATCACACTCTGGCACAACAAGATGATTGGCTGAGACAGTAAACTTTACACCTGGGAGCAAAGTCCAGTCCTTCAAAGTTTCAATAACGCCATCAAATTTTGCTTGAGTATCTTCTTGCTCTTCCTTAATATTTAGAGATTCACTGATAAAATGCCAGGCACTTTTAAGCCAAGATTCACTTGCAAAGTTTTCCTTCCATTTCATACAATTTCTAGTTTTATATTCTCTAGGCAGCACAGATGATAACAATTCAGCAAAACTTCTGATATCAAAGACTTTTGCTACTTCGCTGCTGAGCAGAATATTGTTGTATCTCAAATACAATGTGTTCATAAAGAGATCCTTGCGAGACGGAATCAGTTCATGGTATGTTGTCAAGAACTTTGGTCGCTTTGAATCAAAAACTTGCAAAACGTTGTCAAGAGTAATAAGGAGGGGCAAACCCTCAATTTGGATTTCATTTTCTTCTGCATCTTTGAAACAGTAGTCAACCAGGAGTTTCAGGCTATGGAAGAGTTTCAAATTTGTCTGCTGAAGACGACAGGGTAACTTTCCAATGTGGCAATTAGAGTCTGGAAAAGAAAATGTCATCAAAAACAATCGGACATCAGCAGGTGCCACATAGGTGACAGGAATATCTGCATCTACCAAACAGTGGTAGAGATTTGCTGTCTCATCACAGTTATATACCAAATTAAATCCAATTTCTAAGAGTAAATGCTTTAGTCTGTAAACATTTTCGGCCACTGTCTTCCGTGTTGTGATGTTGTATTCTGTATTTTTGAGGTGCTGCAATTCATCTTGTAGCAAATTGTCAAAGAATGGTCTGCCTTTGTTCACAGTAGACATGTTAACCCATGTGATGATAACAGCAGAATGCAAATCAGAACCATCAACATTTGGAGCTCTCATAACAGGTAAAAGACGCTTCAAATCTTCATAAATGCAACTGTAAACTGCTTTCACTAAGCAATACCAGTCTGGTTGAATATCAAGTCTATTAACAGGAAAAAAGGATAAAAACTTTTTTAAAGTGTCTTTCACAGCATGAATAGGTGTGTTTTGCAGCACTGATACTGTAGGGTCAGTGCCTGGAAAATACCTCTTCTTCAGCTGAATCAGCAGTTCAACATAGGCCGGTGCTATCAGTGCTGTCATTAGACTACTATTCCAGTCACTTCTTACTCCAACACCGTTATCATCACGCCACAGATTTCTTCTTGCAGAGTCCAGAGCAAAGTGTCCATTCACATGGAAAGGTAATCCAGTTTCTAATGATAAGGGTAAGAAACAGAACGCTCTGTGGGGTTTTTTGTAATTATGAGTAATGCAAGCGGCTACTCCACCACGAGGGAAAAGAGTAATGTCCTCATTCTTGTGGGCTGAAACTACACTTTTGGATACCTTTTCCATGGCAGAAAAGCCTGACCTGTTACAAATTAACCAAGTGGTGAGATTTCCTTCAGAGTCTTCAGTATCCATTGTGTAAGTAATCTGCTGTACAGGTATTTCACTTAGCTGCTTCTTTTTAGTTACGCTGTCAATCACAGATGCATGGAATTGCTTTCGTTTCAGTCTGTCTCCATCAGTGATTTTGCCTTGTACAGAATACAGGACATTCAGTGCTCCTGTTGTTTTTTCTATCTCACAAATAGAAATTTTTTCCATATGGTTCAAAAACATTAGGAGTTCTGCTCCATCTGTACGGAGCTTATCCAAAAGATTTTGGACCATTCTATCCGAGCATGGAACTGATGAAATTTCTGATACTTTCGCCATTTCTCCATTTCGAAGAGGAAACCTAAACATTGTACAATTGTCCAGTTTGAAGTGATTTCCTAAGTAGAGGTCCAGTACATCTGAGAACTGTGTTCTGAAATCTGCATCTAAATCTCTAAACATGCGACCAGGACTTGTTGATGTTGAACCTGGTGCATATCTTGCATGAGGATCAAAAATGCAAAGTATATCATTGCCAGACAGGAAAGAAGGGCAATCAGTAATGTGATAAACAGAATTGAAACCTATACCATATTGTCCAGTTTTACAGGGATTTCCTACTTTCGTACCTTTTCCAAGGTTCTGGATTCCCCGAATATCATCTTCTGTAAAAGGCTGATTGTTGTAAACACATAGTGCTGGTCCTTGAAGTGGTGCCCATTTCTCATCAAATATTCTATCGGCTGGATGCTGTCTAGGATCAAACACAAAACAGATTTCTGTAGCTTTTGCATCATCTGCGTTCTGAAGGAGCTCTTTCAGCATTTCTTTTTCTGAAGGGTAAGCATTCAGAATGCTTTTAATTCTACTAGTCAATTTTTCTTTCTGGCCAAATTCTGTTCCAAGGGTAGTAAAACAGATATTTGATGCATATCTTTCTAAAGCTTTATGGCGTTTTGGTATTGCTCCAAGCTTCACTGCAACTTCTCTTGGAATATCGCCATGACAATATTTAACAGTTGTGTCTTTAACTTTAATCCATGGACAGTCATTGTAACACAAAGATTTTGCAGGCAGAAGTGCAAGACGAGTATCTGGCAACAAAATCTCACCATACTTTTTCTCACAAAATTCCTGCTTCTTCTCTCTAATGAGGCCCCATATTCCTTCGCTAATTATTCTCCTGCACAGCTGAAAGTTGTCTTCTGTTAGTTGTTTGGTCCCTCTCTCCTGATTTATTAATTCCAGAACTACAGCAAAGTCTTCAACTGTGAAAGCCTGTCTTACACCCACACTTTCAAACAGCTCACGGAAACTATTTTTGTATTTGTTAGGCAACTGATAGAGATAGGGTGCTGCTTCAAAATTCAAATGAAAAGACACTTTTGAGGGATCAGCATACACATTCTCAACCAAAATAAAACTATAGTTTGTTAGCTGTTCAATTATCATGGCTTTTGTTGATTCACTCTCTAACATTGCTTCATGCAGATATTTGTAACAAGCATTAGTGATATTTTCTTGATACAATGTGATTCCATCAAATGACTTTGCAACTTCTTCTAACTGATTTATGACTAAATTAACAGCTGGTTTCTTAAGTAAACCCAAAAATTCTTTGACAGCTAATGACAAAGTACCACAACCTTTAAAAGAGTGGGAATTTTCATTAAGAATTGGTTGTGTGAGGCAAACTGTATCCTGATGATCGGCAGTGAAAAGATCATTTGCTGAAAACATCGCTTCAGGCTGAAAATCACTGCCTTTCCAGTGCAGGGAGAAGCCTGCTGGTTTGCTAAGGAAAGGAAGGAAAGGAATGTTTTGACATTTTGCAGCAAATTCTTTAGCTCTAGGATCTCTAGATTTTAGTTTTTCATCAATAAGACTCAGTATAATACTGCTCCTGAGACAAGCTGCAGCATGATCAGTCTTGTTAATTTCAGCTACGGACTCTGCACGTTCTATCAGATCTTCCCATAAAATATCATCTTTAGCCATTCCCAACTGAACAAGCTTAACCAAAATAACAGGGTTGAGATAATCCTGAGTGGTACCATAAGGAAATCTTCCATCCTCAGCATCATACAACTTTGCAACTCTTCCTTCAGGATGGATCAGTCTTGATGGTGTAACTAGTGAATGTCCATCCAATGAACAGGGAATACATGGAGTAGCACGAAGAATTCCTGAGAACTCCTCAACTTTTTCATTGAGAACATAACGCATCAAAGGATCACGCAGCTCTGCATCAATCTCCTGAACATTAGGGAAAAATACCTCAGAAAAGAACTGTTTCTCAGAGAAAGTGTTCTCCAACAGTATGTATTTGCATCCTGCTTCTTCAAATCCTGTCTTTACCCAGGATGGGAGATCTACAGCACACAGATTTTTGGAACCAGTTTTTTTAAGGTACTTCAGAAAGATCTTAAAGGCTGATGGCCCAACGTCTGGCCGTTTCAGTATGGAGTCATCTAAAAACCTTACATTCTTCATGGAAACCCAAGACGAACCATCAGAAAACACTTTGATCCCTTCTTTGCTTTTCATATGAGCTATGTCCTCATAAAACCCTTGACAAATAACAGAAAAATCATCGTGAACTGAATCAGGATCTGGCCACACTGCACAGTAACTGTAGTCAACTAGCTCACCATTGATTGCCATGTCACGTAAAACACAAAGGGCTTCTATGTAGGCTTTTACAATAACATGCCTCATAAATACTGTATTCCATCTTCCTTTCGTGTCTGTTTTCCAGATCTCTTTCCGATTTGAAGTAACTGCAAAGCAGCCATTTATGTGAAGAGGTAAGCCTGTTTTTATTCGCAGAGGTAAATAGCAGAATACTTCACCTATGTTGTTGCAGTTAGGTTTCACAATCCATTTTTGATCCTGGGTTTCAGACAGCAACACTCCTACGCCACCACAGGGAACTAGGCCTAGTCTTCGTCCACTTTCATGCAAAGAAAATTTCAAAGCATCTCCAATGTCCATGCAAGAACATATAAGCCACGTTGTTGAATCTACCGTTTTCTGTGGCAATTCATCACCTGATCTTTTCACCTGTCCTGATTTAGCCATTTCAAAGAAAGCAGCTGGATCATCTTCGGTACCTCTGAAAAGTGGAGACTGTAAATCAGCAATCCGCCTAAACACATGGTGAAATTCTTCTACTACTATCTGCAGGATACACGATGACTTTGGTGTTTCAGTGGGAAGCTTTTTAGTACTGCTGCTGCAGACCTTCATGAGTTTAGCTGCTTCCTTTAAAACACTTACATTTGGTGCAGTCAAGGCTTTGGAAGAACACAGATTTTTTCTGATAGTGACAACATCTTGTGCCATGCCAGGATCATCTGCTTCAATTTTCAAGTATTTCAAAACCATTGAATTTACACTCTGAGCAAATATTATCAGCCTGTGACCGCAAATGCTAAATTCATCCACAAGAGTGTAAATGTCTGCTGTATTGTAAGATGCACTGCTGACTTCACTCACTTTAGCTTCCTGCTGAGTCCTAAAGGACAGCCTGAAGAGTGTTCCTTTGTAGCTATAGGGAGATTCTACTGTCAGTGGTAGCTGGCAACCAAAAACTCCTATAAATGGCTTAAACTGATTTGGAAATTTTCGCAGTCTCTTCTGTTGTTTACTCCAGTTGATTTTGATCCCAGGGTTAGATTTATCTCTGATATGCTTACTTATATGGTTGACATTTGGATCAAACATAATCATGAACTCCCGGCTCAAAATAATAGGAACATCAGTGATATGATAAACAGAATTGAATCCCAGTCCAAATTTTCCTACTTTGTCAACTTCACTCCTTTTTAGAGACTCTCCTAATCGAGTTATATTTAGGAAATCAGAGTCGGAAAACTCAGAATTATTGAATGACCACAAAGCTGGACCATGGCATGCTGCCATTCCTGGATCCAGAAGGTTCTCTCTTATATCCATATTTCTTCTCATGTCAATCAGGAAATTACATTCTGTTGCATTGGCATCATCAGCATTTTGAAGAAGCTCCTTGAAGATATCTGAAATGGAAGGGTATTCTTCCAATATGTTTTTAATTCTCACAGTCAGAGGCTCTCTTTGCCCAGACTGCTCAAATCCCATATTTTCTGGGTTAATCAGTCTTGTGCTAAGGCAAGGTACATTTAACCACTCAGCGGTTTTCATTGGTATGTCTTCATGCACCAAAATTATGGGTTCAACAGAATCCTCAAGCAAATCATTTAAGTCATCAACTTTGATGTCACAGTAACAGCACTCATGAATTGGCTTCATTGCAAGTTTATAAGGAAGTTTACCACTGTACAGTGGCATGGGTGTATGCAGACTGGCGGGGATCTGATTGCTGTACAGCCATCTTATGATGCTCAACATAATGTGAAGGCTTTGCTTACTCTCTTGTTCCGAGAGAGACTGCTCACTCTTCAGATAAATTTTCTGAATGACCATAGAAACGTGGTCTGGTGTTAACTCCTCAATTGAACCACAACATTTAAACAACTGGTGAAACTTCGCCATAGTTTTTGGCACATAATGTAGATAAGGTTGGAGATCAAGATCAGGAACTGACTTTATTACTGCTTGTGTGAGGGAACAAAATGTTTTACCTGTCCAAACCCAGGGAAATTTCAGGGCTTTAAAAGCTTCTTTGCCTTCTTCTAGATGATCATGCATAAATCCATAAATCTCAAGCAAGATATGCTGAAATTGATAGTAGTCCTCATCACTGAAGGTTTTAGAACTATGCCAATCAACTACCACTTTGAAGTGTTTCAAGACTGCTTTTATGCTGGGCTTGGTGGGGATGCCAAGTGCTTTTTCTATATCCAGCAGTACATTTTCCACGAGAGGAACCGAGGAACCAACTAAAATTGCATGTGATATATCACACATTTCTGGTGGTGAACACAGATTACAGTGATCTCCTTTCCAAACTAAGGACCCCGGATAATTTGGAGGCCTTTCCTTACTTGCAGGAATCCATTTTATCTTCTTCATTGCAGCTTTTGTTTCAGATGATTGAAGCAGCGTATGGTTTTTGTTCAAAATCGTCAAGAGAGTTCTAGCTTTTCTTAACAGCAAATCATGACTGGTCTCAGAGTCAGCATGCAAACTTTCAATTTTTTTTGCCACTCTCAAGATATCATTTTCCTCAAGACTGGCTTCATTTTTTAAGCCTATTTGTCTCAGTGAATGAAGAATATCTGAGGATGTAAAAATAACAGGAGGGAAGCAACTTTCCTCCTCAGCATAAAACAAATGTTGCAGAAGTTCTACCTCAGGATCAAAGAGTTCGTTTGCTGACATTATCTTTTCTGGTGAAATCTTAATAAACTTTAGTGGTGTCAGCCAATCTATCACATCTATATTCTCATTTTTCAGGAAAGTCAGATTTTCAAGAACCCATTGCATTATCTGTGATGTTTCATCATATGAATAAAAATCATTTCTTATGTCTTCTATAACAAACTTCAAGCAGTCTGTGCTCTTTAGTTGTTCTATTTTCAGCAGATTAGCTAAGCGAATAGTTGCTTCATCACTGCCGTCAATTATTGGAACAGAAAATCTTAAACCAGGAGGAATTTTGGCAGTGTGGTGTAATACCTTACTACCTTTTAGCCCAGTAAAAACAGGGACATTTTCATCAGATGATTTTTCAATTTTTTTAAATATTAGCAATTCCTGAATAATTCTCTTCTCTTTTTCACTTGCATCTGTTAAACTAGCTAGGAATGCCCTAAGAGCATCTTTATGTGTCGACGGGAATGACGCAACCTGATTGCATAGTTTCTGTAAGGACATTTTTTCCATTATTTGTAAAACAGCAGTTGGCAATGGTGGATGCACATATTTTTTTATAAGTGGATGTTGGATAGAAATATCCAGTTTCTTAAGTACAACTCCACCAATTTTCTGAATAATATCAGCTAAATATTCTGGGAGCTGAGTCTCAGATTCGTCTTCCAGAATGATAGGTGATGGATTCCTAAACCTAACCAGTTCCACTGATGTTTGATTTTCCTCCAGCAGCGTCTTGGGGATAAGCGGCATTTCATCAAACACACTCAAGTCATCAGAAAAATGTATATATAGATTCTTCCAGACCATCTTCAGCCAGGAAACTGACGGGTGCTTTTTTTCTTCCAAGCCTGGATACCACTGTACAACCACGTCTCTCCCAGGCCACACACTGTTCATAACTTCTTTAATGAGCCGGGCAAACCTTTCTGGGTTCAGGAGCTGCAGCTGAGTACATGGCCTCCCTGAAATCACAGCAAAAAGGAAAAGCTGTGAAAATCACACAGCAAAGTTACCTAGCAAATGGCTTCAGGGGACAAAGAAAAAGGAAAACAAGAAAAAAAAGTCTAATCTGTGCCCTGTCTTTTTGTAGAAAAGAAAATACTTGTTAAATAGGACTGCAGATACCAGCTTCCTCTGCTTTCAGGAGTTAATTAAAAGCAAATACATTCCATATTAGTATGAAAATATACACAAATTGAAAATTATCAGTATGTTGTTACATTTGTTAGTTTAACACAAAAGTTCTCAGGCATACATAGCAACTAGAGATTTAGAATTGAACTACAAACATATTTTTTTGTTTAGTTGATTCTGTAGCCTGCTTATTTACCTAGCAGTAGATATAAATCTAATCCATTATTTGTCTATAATTGCAATGTTCAAAGAGATTTGGAAGATTATTTATTAGATACAGCAAATTGGTTCAGGTGCAGCTGATCTCACAACTAAAACTGACAAGAAACTAGACTCAGTTGGGCAGGAAGTCCTGAAGCTAAGTCTATATGTTTTTATTCTTATTACCAAAGTTCTCACTAAAAGATATATGTCTTTACACTCATGTCTTAATTATCATTAGGACAGTTTATACTTAAAAACTACAGAACTTCTGGGGGTAAAATAGCACAGAATATAAAAATACCACTACCTCCCAACACATCAGAAAAAATGAAAGAAGTGGAAGCAAGACATCTATTTGAATGTCAGATCTTTCATCACGCATCTAGATAACATTGCCATTTTCTTGAAGGCAACAGTCCAAATAAAGATTAAGAGCAGTTACAGACATCCTTCAGAAAAAGATCTTTTTTATGTCATATCATGCATACAGAGCTATGGATTGTGTTAGCTCTATTGAACAGAAAACATCAGCCTTGTGAAAGTGAAGAAAACTTGCAGAATGGGCCCAAGGAAGATAAGAATCTACTTAAAAGCTAAACCTAAATCCCATTTTTTTTATTTGAGAACAGAAGTTTAAAATGCTGTTTAGATGATCTTAAAACACTGGAAATCTTCCTGCATGTAAAATTACTAAATATCTATAAATAAACTAATGAAAATATTGATAATTTCCATGTGACATAATTACAAGGTTTTCTTCATCAATATGCATTTTCGCCTCAGCTGTATTTAGAAATTTTTTATAGTTATGTTAGGTTGCTATCTCTTGGCAGCTCTATTTGGCAAGGTTTTTTTACAAGAAAGCTGGGGCAATGAGAAAAGCTAATCACCAAAATCACACAAAAATCAAGCTTCAATCCAAACCAGTACATCTTCAATTAATAACCATACCTGAAAATCCCCAGAGAAGCTGTTGGGCTAGAATATAATCAAATCCAATTTTAGAAAACATCCTGTGAGCTACACATTAATACACTAAGTATAGAAACAGCTACTAACTAGACAAATACGGTTCACATTTTAGGAGAGTAAAAGTCAGATCTGTTTGTCTTCTAACAACACAATAAAAACAATTGCATTCCATCTCAAAGAAATAATATAAGAATGTTTCTATTTCTGCAGCTGTATCAGAAATCTCTCTGATGTAATTTCTACAGCTATATAAATAAAATTCTTGACAGATTAAGATTTCTAAACCTGTCAAAACCCCCTCCATTACTTATTATTTATAGTAACATACAACTTTTATGGTAGCGCAGTTGTACAATTATGTAGAATCATTGAATGAAGAATAACTTAGGAGGAGGTAGAATGAAGAGAAAAGTAGGACACTTGAATCTTGTAAAGGATTATCTAATAGTATTTCATAATTTCTAGAACATTTAGAAGAATACTCGTCATATTTATTTACAAAAATATGTTCTTCTAATGAATGAGAGGCACACTACCAAGAACAAGTCCCTAGAAAAATATCATCCAAAGAATCTGCCAGAAGAAAAGAGAGACAAAAGCAAGACCTTATATGTCACCTAAAATCTTCCCAGTAATTAAAAGGACTAGAAAGACTTCATTGCAGTTCTGAGACCAAGCTTGGAAGAGATGTCCTGGAACTCAGCAAGGTTTAACAACACACAGGGGTTTTTTTGTTTGTCACCTCTGCATTTTCTAAGATGTATTCAAGCATATACTGTATTTTATTTTGGTTGTTTTGCTCTGTTTTTTAATTTAAGCCTGCTTTTAGATTGCTTTGTGACATTCACTTGGAGGAAATGTCTAGGAAAGTACATCTTGAAGGATTCATCACACAGAACAGGCATTTTTCAATACTAACATTGCTGTCTTACATAAAATCTTTATCCATCTAATCTCACTGTGGTTGTCTTGATACCTATATATATCCGTTCTTTAAAAGTTACTATTAAACAGTAGCGCCTTATGGTTCTATCCTAGATCCTGAATATTCCCTGTTTGGATACAAAATTTGAAGTAGTCATTACTTTCAACACTTTACATTCTGTTTAAAAACAGTACTGAGGGAAATTAAGAGTAGGGAAAAAAATTAAACCAAGCATATTCTTCTGCATTAACAGACACAACATCCATCATCTAATATGCTGAAAGGACTTTGAAAACTCTGCTTTTTAAAATAAAGGTTTTCTTTATAATAATTTCAAACTCGATGTCCTTCATATTCAATTAAAGTCACAGATTTCATATATTCAATACATTTAATATTAAATATTTACATGTTGTACTCTATGTAAAAAGTCACTCAATTATTTTAATTTTTTCACAGATGCTTTGCTATACTTTAAAATTTATCATCTTGCCTCAGAATTACCTTATTTTTCTATTGTTTTTTATAATGAAGGAATGATCAAAACATGGAGAAATGAGAAGCTTTAGAACTCAACAAAAAGAATAATAAAGAGGAAAGATTTAAAGGATTGAAGGGGAAAAAAGGTAAAAACACAGAAGAAATAGACACTAAATGACTGAAGACCATGATAAAGGATATAAAGAAAAGCAAATCAAGACTGTGAGTAATACTATTCTACAGCTAGTTCTAACATCTTCAGTCCAATAAAGAATTCTGATGAATCAAGTAATTTAAAAAAAAGAGACAAGAATCTTTTCCTGAAAAGTACATTTTCTAGACATTGAAGAACAGCTTACTTTTAAATAGAATTAGTATATGGTGAGCCAACGAGTGACTTGGTTTGTGAATTGTGTTTATGTGAAAATACTTCAGAGATTCAGGCTTCAAATTTATCAATCAAATGGTAAACACAAGGGTGGAAAGGTAAGTGCAGACAAACTCTGAGAAGAACAGATACCAGAAAAAAATTAATTGTGAAGACAGTTAAACATAGAGGTATCTTAACTATAGATAAAACAAACTCCTTCACCAAGTCTTTTGATCATGACTGGGAGTATTTCAGTAGGTCCACACTGACACAACCATAAACTATGAATTAAGAATCAGGAAACAGATGATGAAATTATATAATCTACAGTATGCTTGAGGCTAGATACTTAAATTTAATCTGGTTTAAAACAATTGTACTGAAGTGATCACTTGCAATTGTGAGATAAGAGATGATCCACAATACCAAAACCATGACACAGCTATTGCATATGCAAATACTATAAATACAAAACAGAATTAAGACTGTCTTAAGTGGAAGAATACTATTTGAATAAAATTCTTCACCCTTGAATATATTTTACTAAATGAGTATCTATTATTTTATCACAAATTTTCATCCTTCCTCCTTTGCCTTTTTGTTCATTTATAATTTTCGTCTGTGTAATTTCCAGTTCAAACAATATAGTCTATCGTATCTTAATGTTTTTTGTTTTAGATGACTGTCTTATTTATGGGACCTCAACTTCAAGAGACATTACTTTAAACTTTGGTTTAGAGCTAGTCTGTTTGAACCATCAGAAGTTGGTTTTACTGTAAGAGAATACAAAAGACACATTACCTCGGCTTTTGGCAGCTTCTTTCAAAGCAGCAAGAACCTCAGGCTTCAGATCATCAGAGAGCAACCTTCCCTCCAAGCCAGGAAAGAGTGATCTAGCACACCATGAAGAAAAAAAAAAAGGTCCCCACACTTTAGCACAGCCTCATTTATTTATGTTACTGTATAGACATTATCAGCATGGTAATCATCATGGTGCAACAGCAGCATGCAAAGCAATCACTTACGTATGCAGAGCAGGGCTTTCAGTGGGCATTTTCTGACAAAGGAAAAAGTTGTACCTTTAGAAGCAGAGAGTAGTAAGAATGTAATCTTTCCAACTACTCTTCTTTTCAAAGCAGGTCTAAGCAAGTTTTCTTTTGATAGAAAAACTGGGATTAAAAAGCTATTTTCACCTATGTGTATTGTAACAAAAAAAAAAAGTTAAAATAGCACCTACCATTCTATGTTCTCTTAGAATTCTGTTTGAAAAGTTTACAAAAAATACAACACATAATTCTAGAATGTCAAACAGATCTGTGGATTTGAAAAGATCCGCAGATTTCAGAAGATCTGCAGTCAATACTTAAAATTATTGTGCCAAGAGTCAGTCTCATCCTCCCTTTCTCTTACTTCAGCACTTAAAACTAAATCGGTTTTCAGGGCTTTGGTCTTTGTGAAATCAAAAATAAATATCCAGTTTAATACTGATGGCAAGTATTTTCATTAGACATAAACCAACACAGAATCTTGTTCTTCCACAGTCAGCAGAAAGAAAATTCCTAAGAGCTTATTTTACCCTCTTAGCAGGCTCCAAATCTGAATAAGAGCAAATCTCCTAAATTGAAAGGGTTTTGAAACATCTAACATACATAATTTATCATACTTAAAACATTAGAATTAAAGATACTTGATGTAGGCAAGAATAGAGGCAAAGAAAGCACAACTATTTCAAATTTCTGTTTTATCACAGCTAGTAAGATTTATGCCTGTTATGATATGCTTTTGTATCAGTTTTGCAAGATTAATCAAACCAAGTCCATTACCAATGGAACATGAACTGAGTAAGAAATACTGGTATCCCTAAGTTTCAAAAGCTGTATCTTATGACTAGCCTGAAGCAGGGCTCTGATTTGTTAGTCTCATCATGGGAATGTTTTCTGTATTGGTATACTGGCTTCACTTCTGGAAGGAATAACAAAGTGAAAGAACAATAAAAGATAAATCATCTCACAATAAATGCTAAAGAACTTTTTTTTTTAGAAAAAGACACTAGAATCATAGGCTCTGAGAAGTTTTGACCCCCTGATAAATAACCTGAATTGTTCCAAGAAAGATTATGGGTTTATGATTATGGGTTTCAATTTATGGAGCTCCTGGAGTGGGTCCAGCAGAGGGCTACAAAGATGACTAAGGTATTGGAGCACCTCTCTTATGAGGAAAGGCTGAGGGAGCTGGGCCTGATCAGCCTCGAGAGGAGACAACTGAGAAGGGACCTCATCCATGTCTGTATGTTCCTGAAGGAAGGGTGTCAAGAGGGTGGAGCCAGGCTCTTTTTTGTGGTGCCAAGGATACAGGCAATAGGACAAGAGGCAATCGGCAGAAAGTGATGCACAGAAGTTCCAGCTGAACATGGGGAAGAACTTCTTCACTGTGCAGTGACCGAGTACTGGAATGAGTACTGATTGCCCAGAGAGGCTGTGAAGCCTCCCTCACTAGAGATAACTCAAGAACCATCGGGACACAATCCTGTGCCATGTGCTCTAGGATGGCCCTGCTTGAGCAGGGAGAGTGAATCAGATGACCGACCCCCTGTGGTCCCTTCCAACTTGACCCATTCTGTGATTCTGTTTAGAATATAGCAGCAAAAGAACAGCAGCAGGCTTGAAGATATGCAAATTGTTTTCAAGAAACGTGGGAAGAAAATTTACTTGCATCCAACTGCTTTTCTTTAAGATTGGCTGTCTGTATGTACATTCAAAACACAATTTACATAAGGACCTCACTTGAAGCACTTTTTACCATAATAAGACCTATATGGGCACACTCCAACCCATCTCTACTTCCCTTTTAAACAGTCCACAGAGCAGTGAGAGCAACAAAACATATGCCAAGTGTCACATTCTCTCCAGCTGAGGGTCTGGAAATTAGTGGAACTCTGAGGCAAAGGAGAAGGAGGGCTCATTGTAAACATGGATAGAGGTAGCGCTCGTTGTTAAGGGGAAACAGTAAGACATCTGGTGTGTCTGAGTGACTTCAAGCCATATGTCTTTAGAGATCATGTGGAGAATGGTGCAGACTGAACGAGTATTTCATACATGCATAATCCAGTACAGACATAAAAAGCAGTAGTCATGCTTTCTCCCCAGTGACCCTGAGCTCATTTATTCCAGCTAGCCCGCTCTTTGCTATCCCCTCCCCAGTGTCAGTGCAAGCTCTTTTGGCTGATGAAATGAGAACCAGCGTGGAGCACTTATGCAGCTGGGAAATAAGCAAGGAAATAAAATAATTGGAGAGGGACTGGAAAGAACAAAAGGAGAGCAGATGTAAAAGACAGCTCATCATAGTAGCTGCTTATTTCCTGAAAGCAGTTTTTGGTACTAAGTCCCTCACTGAAATTAAGTGTTGTGATTAAAAAAAACAAAGGCAGACATAATCTCAAGTCTTAAGTTTAATAAAAGCTCTTATCATTACCTAATTTAATGAGCTTCCTAATATGCATGTTTCTAATCTCCTCCTATTTGTAATTCCCAGAAGAAAATGAACTTGAAATGTATCCCCAGGTATTCTCTTAAAGCAAAGATCACACAATTCTTTGATAAAGGGTTATTGGCAAATGGGTGTCAAACTTTTCAAATGAGACATATGCACACAGACATATACATACATAAAGAAAATTGATTTCTATCTATGCATTACTTCATCACAATACAGGCTGCTGCATACCATGTTTTTTGACAAGCAAAGAACAGTCTGAAGCTCTGTTTTAACATATAAATTAAAAAAAAAAACAAAACCCAAACCTCCCCACAGTATCACAAATATTAAGCATACCTGGGATATTCTTCTGAGGTTATGTAAACTACATCCTGTTCTGACACCGATGAGGAAAAAGGAATAAAATTCCCATTCTGTAAAGGCAAAAGCTCCAATCCAATCAGTTCACTGTAGACTCCATCAGAAAGCACAAATTCTAAAAGATGAAGCTTTTCTTCAGCAGGTCCACTGTGTCCAGATTTCCTTAGAACTTGCCGCACTACAGCAGGAGTCACTTTTTTCACAGCTTTAGCAGTAGAATTAGTAAGATGCACTGCACTAGCAATATTTGCTGGTACCTTGGCAATCTGCTTCCCTGAATTCTGGAGGTAGTTGAGAACAGACTGTGTGTACTCCAAACTCTCATCCATTTCAGAAAAGTGCACCTGTTCCACCTTGATCCACTGATTACTCACTGAGTAAATAACTGTATGCTGGAGCAGGTCTTTAAAGAGAGGTACTACAATTGGTTTCCAGGGTACCCTGATTTTGTTCTCATCAGGCCATAACCTATAAATTCTTTCAGGTGACAATGGAAAATCTGAATTCTTCTCAGTCTCCATTCGTTTGATAGCTTCCAAAATAAGGGTGGTATATGCCCTAGGCACTATATTGACCACAAGAAGATCATTCCACAAAGCTGCTGGATCTCTCCACTGATCCAACTCTCGCCATTTGATACTCCTCCTATTGTCTGTGAGACCAAAGAAACCACTAACATGAACTGGAAGTCCAGTTTTGCTTTCTTCACCTGGAGGCAAAGGCAGAAAACAAAATGCTCTTCCTGAAAAGTCTGCTACAGCTCCATTTTCCTCCTCCTTAGTTGCTAAAGACATGGCTATTCCAATAGTAGGAACAAATTTCAAGTCATCAGCTAAACAATCCAGTTCTGTACACATTCCTCGACCACCCACACAATTACACACTAACCAAGATGTTTTCTGTGCGTCCTTAACACTCTCATCTTCTACAACTATATTTACATGGTATGTCACACATGTTATGCTATTGCTTGGAACTCCCTTACAGTACTGATTTATTGCAGTTCCCAGGATTTTGATAGAATTGGGTCTTTCGTGTTTCAAGGCCTTGTTCTCACTGGCAGTTACTCTAAAAACCAGCCTCTCTGTTCCATCAGCTTCCCGAACGTGCAATGAAACATCCTGAACGCTCTTCAGGAAAAGCAATACTGTGTCTGCATCTGCTCTGAAGGATTCAAACAGCTCCAAAACCTTCTGTTTGTCGTAAACATTGCTGCTCAGTTGGGAAGGCTGCAGACGAAGTGGGAAACGAAAAAAGGTACCAGGAAAGTTTCCATTCTTAAAGGTTTCCTTAGTGCTGCCAAATACACCAATGAAAGGTGCAAACTGGTCCGTAAGTTCATTTATTTCCTTGCTATCTTCCTTTAGATTCCAACACTGGCCCGACTCATGAGGTCCAAAGAGGGTTTGGTGGGGATCAAGCATTCCAATCTGGTCACCACTGAAGATGCTAGGGACATCTGTATACATAAAAACCAACAATTATTACCAATCTTAAAACAACATTTAAAAATACAGTGTTAAGGAACAAATTTTAAAAAGGCAAGAAAAAAATATTCTAAAACTGTGATGAACTGAGTACAGTCCTCACGGAAATGGCTGAGTCATCATCCCTGGAGGTATTTAAAAGGCATGACCCTTAGGGACATGGCTTAGCAGTGGACTTGGTACCATAAGGCTTATGGTTGGACTCAATGTTCTTAAAGGTCTTTTCCAACCTACATGACTCTATGATTCCAGTAACATAATTCAGTGCATACTGACAGGGAAGAAACAAGCACACACCTATTCTGCAACTGAATATATAAGTAGCAACTTATTCAACCATTTGAATTTTAGCAGACAGTAAGCAACAGGAAATACAATTTCTTTCAACTATATACTCTTATGTTTCCAGTATTTTCAAGGGAAAAAAACCATCAAATTAATTTACTACATGTGTGTTCTACTAGATTCATACTTTGCAGATCTTGAAGGCTGGCAAAGAGTAATCCTGTACATTTAAAAGCACAAATTCACAGAATTATCAAACCACTGAATGTATTAATTTTATTCATGCTCAGCTAGGTAAAATATTGTTAAAAAAAATTACGTGTCTTACAAATTCACTTCACAAGGTAAAAATTTTTATTTCAGCAATAATTTGCCTCTTATCCTGCACTATTATAATGTGGAGACTGTAAGCATTATTTATGCTTCTTCTGTACGACAATAAAACATTCTGGGAGAATAATAGGTTTCAAGACTGAATATTACCAGCTTGTCAAACAGTATGTACTATCTCTTTCAAGTGTAAATGTGCATATACCTCTAGTACATAATATCTTTTCTAGCAATAAGTAAAAATCACTACTTATTATACAAAGAACCTGCAGAAAAGTTTCAGTCTGGTGAGGAGAACTTTCACACTTCTACTTGGATACCTACCCTACATTATGAGCCTCTATAAAATGAGCAGCACTGCATAATTGAAACACCAGTGCAAAGGAATGTTCATTTCTATGTAAGGGACTAAGTACATAATGATGCCAATAGAACAATTTTCTTCAAGAACCTTCAAAATCAAATAGATACCTTACAGGATTGTGGAAAAATAGAAATGCTTCATTAAAAAATCTAGCCATGAACTAATTTTAAAATGCACTATAGAAAAAATATTAAATGTTTGTGAATATCTAAAGTGATTTAACTATCTAAAACTTCAACATTTTCTTTTTAAAATAACTACTAAGATTACCTGTTATATGATAAACTGAATTAAAGCCAATTCCAAATCTTCCAACTTTCAGGGGATCATCTTTTTTCCTGCTTCTTGCTATTTCCTGTATACCATGCCAGTCTTCAGGGGTGAAAATTGCATCATTGTATGCATAAAATGCTGGCCCTATAATAAACAGGCAAGAGTTAAAAAGATGACAGAAGAAAAAATCAAAGCAATATGCAAAATCAAGGAGATTAATTTACCTCTGTAAATGGTACTTAGATTTATATTCTGATGTGGTATTTAATTCTCACATCCACATTTTAAAAGAATGAAAAACTGAACAAAAAGCAGAAAACAAAACTTCTGAAAGAAGTGTCATGTGGCACAAGGCTTAAACTCAATCTGTTCAGTCTATCAAAAAGATGTTTGAAAAATGTACTAGTCACAGTCTAAAGATACCTCCACTGGAAGGGAATATAAGGCAAGATAAAACAATAAACTGTGTCTAGAAAGTATGACAGACAAATTCACATTAGAAGACATAATAAGGCTGATTAACGACTGCAAAAAGCCAGAAGAAAGAAGTAGTGGATCATCCATCATTGAAATGTTCAAATCACAACTGAATGTCTTTCAGGACGACTATGCAAACTAATTTGTTTGTTAAATACATAACTGACTTTTGTCTCACAAAGCCATAAGTAAATGATGTAAAATGATGTTAAAGTTTCAAGAAACTGCATTTGCAGTATACAGGCAACATGCAGCAAAGTGGGGTGTAAGGTCAAGAGAAAAGGGCATGGGGAAGAAAACCGAACTGCCTGGACGATGCTGAAATGTTAAGGGCTGTGGTCATCTTTACATTAAGAACTGGTGTGCTGGCTTGGACTTCATGGTAGCTGGGGGCTGTATTTTGGATTTGTGCTGGAAAGAGTGATGGTAACACAGGGCTGTTTTAGTTATCATTGAGCAGGGCTTATACAAAGCCAAAGCCTTTTCTTCTTTTCATGTAGCCCAAACAGCAAGTGGGGCAGGGGTGCATAAGGAGCTGAGAGGGGACATAGTCCAGACAGCTAACCCCAAACAACATGCATATTGAAGAACAATAGCCAAATTTAATAAAAATTTTATTTACCCTGATATTGTGCCATGTCCTTTGACCATAACGTTTCTGTTCCATACTGGGTTTCATCATATAAAAACCTAACCTCCGTGGCACCAGCATCTTCTGCATTCTGTATCAGCTCCTGAGGCAGAAAAGTAAATGAAAACAAAGTATAACACAGTAATACACACTCTAGCAATGGCTTTTGAACTTAGACAGTAGAAAGTAATAAGCAATTGTTTCAAGCATAATGGTTTTCATACTTTTCAACCCAAATGGTTTTATCCGGTTTACCTGTGTGAGAATAAATATCCTTATAAAACAAATATTCAGACACATACTATAAATATCATTTGAATTTGGAGCTCAAATACCATACAAAAGTAGTCACAAAGTTGAGAAATAAGCTACTAAACTGTTACTACCATATTATCCTGAATCAGAGCTGTAAAAGTCTCAAAACAAGGCAAACATGAGAAGAAAAAAAAAATTAAATTTATCAAAGTGTATTAGTTAAGCCCTTACAAACAGTTGTACAACAGTGAGGCAACCATTCACAAAAGGGTAATACACAGCACTCTTCTTTACATCAACTGAATTAGATTCAAGTTAACATTTCACAGTATGAACCAACCATTCAAGGGCCACGGTGCTCACACTTCTAATACTCCCGTGGCAAAAGGCTGCAAAACAGTTCCGACCAGTAGCTCTCTAAGTCATGAGCCAACAGAGCAGCAACCCTGTTGAATGAAACCCACAGACTGCAAAGAGGCTTATATTAAGTATTTTTTAAATAGTATTAACAGTGGTGAGAGCTACAGAAAACTAAAATGTCAGTAAACTAGTTCTGTAAGCACAACCATTAATAAAATACGCCTATCCAGTCCCGTTTTCATCAGTAGTAGACACGTAAGCGTGATTATAAATACCTACGGGATTACAGGCTCACACAATGGTCTATTTACACTGAATCATCACAGTGTATCAGGGCTCCAGACATATAAACACGTGTGTGTGTGTTTATGTGGGTGTGTGCAAGCTTGGCATAAGCAAGTATTTCAGCTAAACTGAAAAGCAACGTAGATATATCATGCAATGCAATGTATTTACACACTTTAATTTTATTCAGTTATGCATAAAAGACTTGATAGCAAGATGAACTTGTACTTAAAAAATGCATCAACCAGCAGCAAGTATTTCAGATTAGATTGCATTCAACTATACTGCTTGAGACTAAAATAAGCTCACTGTTATCTAATATCTGGTTCCAAAATTATAACCCTTTGATTATGCAGTTTGTGACAGTATGTTCAGTCTATAATGCATATTATATTGTCACATCTACATAATTTTGAAGTATTATGAGATAGCAAGAAATATACCTATAGTTAAGCATAAATAACAAATGTTTAAAGAATCTTTAAAAGATATTTATATGCAGTTTTTCTTCTACAAGAACAATCATGACAGTCCTTCATGAAGACACAGAAAGATAGCCCCAAGTCTCCAGAAATATTAAATACTAAGTATGGCAATCACCATGTAGTCAGACTTGCATTCATGCTGTGGCACACGGGGTAACTGCTACATTCAGCTGTAACAGCACTGTATCTCAAGAATCAAAATACCAAAATAAATTTTAAGGTATCAGCAAAATTCCTGGTAGTAATCTCTCTCTAACAATCTGTTAACGCTAAACTGTAAACTATGAAAATAGCGTCATTTCTACTTTTAGATTTACCTGATTTCTAAGGACATTACCTTATTTCTTCATGTTGGAATGAAAGTTTGGGTTTAAAATGTTGAGGAGGTCTGAACCTTTCTTAATTCAAATACATTTTACAGGTGCAACTAGTACTGAGAACTAATAAAAATGTAAGCACCCTCCTATGTACAGACACTGTTCAGAACACACCCAGGAAGCAGTTTGCCAAAACAGCTGAAGATATGCTTATCTTGGGCATTCCCACTAAGCATAATAAGCTTCTAGTTCCATGGTTGCAAACAAGGCAACAGACATAAGGAACTGTCATCATCTGTGAACATTTGTATTTGTGTGTTTTGTATGTATGCATGTATAGATAGGCAAGATATATCTGTATCAAATCCCATTAGTTAGAACCTAGTATTCCCATACACTAAGAAAATTAAGTTTCTACCACCCATGTGATGAAGCATGCTGGATGAGAAGCTTAACATCCAAGTAATCACCCCAGATGCTCTTAAAAAAAAAAACCAAACTGCCATTTTCAGACATTAGCATAGGAAGCTATGATAAATCACACAAATCATCTCCTACTGAGCATACTCAGAAATGTTTAAAGGAAAAAAAACAAACAAAAAATCACACAAAACAAACAACTCACTTTGCCTTGTCCACAGAAATGGAAACATGTATCTTCTGTAGTACAGTGAATATAAGATAAAACAACCACAAGATTTGCTGGGAAGTGCTAAGCTTTGGTACTATGTCATGCATATTACATGACTGTTAAAAATACTATTTACTGTCTACCTTAAGAATCTGTCCTCCCTCTGGGTATCTTCTTAATATATCCTTTAGAAAATCAACAAGTGGTGGAGTTGTTTGTCCAAAACGACCTAAAAACAAACAAATAAATTTAAGAAGAGCTGTGTATTATGCCACTATGCACTTAATTTCAGATTTAAAAAAATACTAAACAATTACTGGGAACTTCAATAATTTCTTTAAAGTAACTCAAGGCCTACTATTGTAAAATCTTGTCTTTCCAGAATCAACTGTGAAAATCCTACATTATAAATCTTTTAATAAAAAAAAGTGAAATAGCAGTCTTGATGTTAAAGTCAACAAGTTGTTTCATATCTAGATGAAATAAATTTGGGGGCTAAGTCTTAGCAACAGTTATACCACATTTCTAACTACTAGATGTTCAAAAGTAGCAACTTCTAAAAGACTACTACTTTTTAAGTAGCAGGACAGTATTCCGGGGCAGCAGTGGCTCTAACTCTTTTACAGCCAGTGATGATCCCTGCTGACAGCTACACACACAGGCACAGAAGGTTTTGGCTGTAGTGTACACTTCCTGTTCTGACATACTCTGGGCATGGACCTGGGGCCAGCACTCGTGTTGCCACAGCCTAACCCTGGAGGGAAGAATCCCAGCATCATGAGCACCTGCTCCAAGAGAAAAAGTCTATCACAAAATGAAAGGTTCAATGCTCTTCAATTCAAACTACAGTCTGAGATTAAAGGGCAGGTCCCTAAACCAAACCTCTAAAACATGTGCTTCAAACAAATAGCAATGATGCAATCCTCACAAGGAAAACAGACCCTCATGATACTCCGTCTAAAGTTTCCTCTTAAAATTATTAACAACTAATTATTCTCTCCCTCTCTTCTGCATATATGTGTTGTTTATGAAGCACCAAGATTCAAACATGCGTATTACATATATTCTGGAATAAAACACTAGGAAAAAAAGCAAAGCGGAAAAAAGGGGACAAATAAGAGTGCTGAGAAAGCATCAAGTAAAAACACCAAATATTTTGTCTTTAAAATTTTCTTGTGTCACTTTAAGTAACTTTATAGCATCAATAAAAAAATAAGCAAGAAACTGCAACTGACAGCTGAATGTGTGTGAAGTATTTCATAACATTTGTTATTTTCACAGTATACAGAAGTATATGAAAGTCAATATGCAATATGCCTATTTCCAAAATAAGGTGCACTGATGAACAGAAATTATCTAAAATCAAGAAACTGATCTTCTCTAAGTTGGGCAGGCAGGTGGAAGTGTTTAAACAACACATTTCCTTCACATGGGAACCACAAAAACAGACAAATTACTTTTAAGTGATAGGACTGAAGATAGACTTTGTTCTCTTTAAATCTAAGAGCAGAGATGCTCTCTATGTATGACACAACAATTACTCTGAGTAGAGATCATTATTTACTGCATCCTATCAAAGGCTAAACTGATTTTTCTTGAGTATTAGAGCTGGTCATGTTTAACACAAAACTGGTACCACAAATTTCAAGCAGAAACTTGTTCCACCATAAGGGCAGTCAAGCACTTAGGAACCCAGAAAGTTGGTGCAGTCTCCATCCTCTTTCCAAGCTCAATCGCATCAACCCTCAAGCGACCCGGTCTGACCTCAGAGCTGGCCACACTTTGAGCTGCAGGCTGAAGCAAAAACCTCCTAATGTCCCTTCCAACATGAATTATTCTGTGATCATATGAAATGCTCATGCATTATTTGATAGACACCAGCAATGAATGAACACAAAGGGGACATGGATGATCTCCTTCTTCTTCAGCAATCCATATGCTGGTCCTACTGACCATGCACTTCCAACTTAGAAATTCAGAGCATTTCTGATTCATCAGCTGTAAGGAAAAATCTCTGAACTGGAAGACTCCAGAATTAATACAAAAGGCTGATACTAAAGCCTTCAGATGTTTTAAATCGACCTACATCAGAACTGTGGGCCAGGTAAAGTTAAGCACTTTATCTAGACATAGACTGCTTACAGTGACAACTCTGAGAAAATCTCCATTTCTAGGCACAAAAATATAGCGATGGTTTTTCCTTCCCACAAAAGCTTTCCTAGGGCCACTACACTTTATTCTCTATATACTTGCAGGGCAGAAAATAAGACTTTTTATTTAGTCTACCACAGCCTACACACAGCAAGACATCAGAGCAAGCAGTCAAGAATGACAGAAAGAAAAACGTTTGATGTCATAGAAGCATGAGGTCCATTTTCATAGGTGTTTTCTAATCACTTCAGTTTCTAAAGAATGTGAACACGAACTTCTGGCTAACATACAAACTTCCCTCTGTCACTAAAAATCCGTAATCCAGTACATACATGCCTTGAACAGGCTAAGAAATACAATATTTTGTGAGACCAAATGAAATATCTGCATGAAAAGAAGGGTTTCCTTCATCATGCCATCTGATTAGCATTTATTTCATTGCCTTACAATAAAGTTATTGTGAGAGGAATGTTAATGCTAGCAGCCAAATAAAATAATCATGAGATTTTAATTAGAGCATTTCTGAAGATATTCAGTTATCAAGATATCATATGAAAAGATACACCTTCAGGGTTTTTTTTAAAAAGTAAGTAACAGAGAGAATCAAAAGAAAACGAAACTATCAAAGAAAAAAAAACTAAAAACAACAGAAGAAATCCAGAAATTTTCACCAGTGTTATAATTTTTTACATCATGGTTACTGAAAAGATATCCTTTCAGTATCTAAATTGTTTTCAAGTATTCAGCTTATTTTATATGAGACAAGGCAGCTACAACACTACCGAAAGGCAAGTCTTATTGGTTCCAAAGGACAGCAATAACCTAAATTCTACACATTATATTACACAAAAAAAAAATAAACCAAGGCACTTAAAAAGAGAAGTTTAATTTTTCTAGAGCAGAATGAAAAAAACAAGTGACAAACCTAGGACTTACATGAAAAATAATTCCTTCCCATTTAAGGAAGATAAAAATCTCAATTAACTCTAGATTGCATCAGAAAATGCTTTGAGACTCCATTTTATAAACAGAGACAAATATTTTCCATACCTCCTCCTCTCAATCCTTTTGACTGAAGCTTCAGAAAAACTTGATTTTGAGACTTCTGAAGATCCACAATCTTAATACCATCAGACAACTGAAGGAAAAAATAAGAGAGATCTTGGTCAGAAGTTTCAGTTTGATAGTAACAGGACCAAAACAAATCAGGTGGAAAAAATGCCTATAGAAGCATACTAAGAGCAAGCCATGACCTCTTGTTTGTACATTTGAAAAAGTTTTGCATTCAGGGAAGTTCTGGAAGTATAAAACTAAAGCAGTTATTGTTCTAAGGTGCACGTCCATAAAAAAAATTAACATATACAGGAAGTACGTAGTCTGTATACTCCACAAGTACATCTGGGTATGCAATTTCATAGAGGGCCTAAACTAAGCAATATCAGCTCAAAGCAGCTAGCAAGACTCAATGTGTAGAGACAAAAGTATGTCAGAGAAACACCCCTGAAGAATTTGACAGCCTCATCCCCCATCACCTCTACATGCCAACCCATCACAACATGATCAAGGTTGAAGGGACTGCTGAAAGTCACCTAATCCAGCCTCCAGTGGCTCACCAGGAACATCACTGAGAAACTGAAGAAAAATAAGCAACACATTCCTTAGCAGCCATTGGGAAAACGATTAAATAATTATAGCACATAATGGTTTTGTTGAAATTCTAGTTTCATATGATGTGTGTCTCATTCATATACAAAGCGTTGCTAGAAAACTCATATATGACATATATTATCCTGCATGCAACAACAAATGCAGAATTAGAAGACCACTGTACTAATTAAAACTATATTAAAATATTATGTGAATTTATATTAGTCTCAGTTTATAGTAAATTTCAGGACTACTTCCTCACTTTGATGGGTGAAAACAAATCACTAGAAAGCAGTTGGTGTTTACAGAGACATAGATGCTTACAATCTAACTACATTTAACAAGCAAAAGACAGCCCTAGTCCACGTATGTAGTCATTATTTAACAACATTAGTAAGAGAAAAAATTTATATTCTTTTTTACTTACACCAGTTTTAAATAGTGATTACAACAAAAGTGGGTTTATCATAAAACTGCAGATATATTGTACTTGAGTTGAACTTCTCAAGACATAAAATTGGGTATAACTACTCTGAAATCACTAAAATAAAAAACAATCCACAGAATGCTGTAACCCATCACCAAGCATTAAAGGGATAGAGTAACCAAATATTCTAAGGTACGATTTTTGTACCAAAACACCACTGGAAACTTGGACATTTAATAGAGCCAAATCAATAGCTTAACATTGTAAAGAACTGTGAGAGAAAGAGATACTGAATTTTACTTAACATCTGTAAATTGCACATAACACTTTTAACGGAAAAAAAAAAGATTTATGGATGAATATACTACTACTCAGAAAATTAAAAAATAATTTGATCCCAATAAACAGGAGTTCAAAAGTTTATAAAGGATTTTCAAATTTGCTACAGTACAGAATAAATATTCCCATATATATTCTAGTTTATTATAAAAAAAACCCAAACAAAGAGAATAGCAATTACAGTCTGCTTACTGACTGTTCCCTGCAAAAGATAAGTTTTCTGTGCCAGTCAGATCTTTGCTTCCAGGCAAATTTTAGAAAGTGATACAGAGTTTGTCCTCCAAAACACGAAGGCCTGGTGAGAACAAAATCAAGGACACACAAAACCAGGCAAGAAAACAAATGATGAACTACAAGGCAGTTTGCTTCAAACCTGAGCCCTCAATGACTACTTGCGTTGCCCAGGTTCTTAAAAGCTTCCTGAGCAATAGAACCAACACATGTATCTTTCCTTGTATCACAGAATGGTTTGGGTTGGAATGGGACATTTGAAGATTATGTAGTTCAACTTCCCCTCCCACCATTGCCATGAACAGGAACTAGGTCAGGTCTCTCAAAGCTCCATCCAACCTGATCAGCAACATTTCCAGTCATGGGGAATCCACTGCTTCTCTGGGCAGCTTGTTTCAATGTCTTATCACCCTAATCCTAAAAAATTTCTTCCTCATGCCCAATCTAAACTTACCCTCTTTTGGTTTAAAGCCATTGTCTCTTGTCCTATCACTTCAGGCCTTGGCAGAAAGTATCCTTCCATCTTTCTTATAAGCCCCCATTCTATATGGAAAGACCATAAGAAGGTTTCCCTAGAGCCCTCTCTCCTCTACATCTTTGCAAATCCCCTTGCCCTACTTAACACTAATCTCCAACCTCTTCTCTCTCCCCTTCTTGTCTCTACTCATCCCGTTCCACCAGGTCTCCAGGCTCCCATTTCCCAAGAGGGCAGCTAAGCACACCAAGCAGTACCATAAGACTGACACCAGGCTGGTGCCTTCAACAGAACAAGGTCATTCATTCATTCATTCAGTCAGTCGACTCTCTCCTGTGCTCAGACCTCAATTTTTGACTTGTCACTTTCATTTCACTGTGATGTCAACTCTGCTCTTGAAACTGGCTAGAGTGGCAGGACGGCAGAACAAGCACATCAGCACTCTCAGGTGAATTTCTGCTCTCCCCAGCAACTCCCCAAAGAAATTAGGATAAAACACACGGAGAACATGAGGGAAGGGGAAAAAAGAAAAAAAAAAAAAAGACACAAAAACTCGGATGATAGAAGCTGGCACCATCAAGAGCGGTATGAGGGTCGTCCAAACGACCTCCGTGCTTCCCACGAGAGGAACACCCAAGGACACGCACACGCACGACACGAGAGCAGCCGGGTGGCACTGCCCGCAGCACCGCAGCAGCGGTGGGCACGCCGCGCCCCTCACCTCTCTGCCGCGGTGCCACAGGCGCTGCTCGGCGGGGGGCAGCCCGGCCTCCGCGTCGATCCGCCTCTTCACGTCCCGCACGGCCGCGGACGGCGGCAGCTCGAAGGTCCTGCAGCCCAGGCAGTCATGGAGGACGGTCACCCGGGCCAGCCTGCGGCAACACGACAGACAGCAGATGAGAAAGGGCTCCCGGCGCCGCCGGCCGCTCGCTTCCCCCTCGGGCACCACGGAGGCCCGAGACGGGCGCCGGAGCCGGCAGGGTGCAGGGATAGGCGGGCAGGCGCCTGTTCCGCTCTCAGAGGGGAAGCGGCGGAGCCGATCCCGCAGCCTCCCCGCCCGGCCCGGCCCGGCCCAGCCCAGCCCGCACTCACATCCCGCCGCCGCCGCACACAAAGAACCGCTACTCGCCCCGCCGCCGGCGCTCCCCGCACGGGGAAGGGGTGGGGCGGCGCCGCCCGGAGGTCCGCGCCGCGGAGGAGGCGGAGGAGGAGGCGGGAGCGGCTGGAAGTGCCGCCCCAAGAGCGGCGGCCGTGGATGCGGAGGTGCAGCGGGGCCCGTGGGGCTGTTCCTCAGCCTCGGCGCACGCAGGCGTTTCCCGGCTCCCCGCCGCCCCCAGGGCCCTCGGGACAGAGCCCGGTCGCCTGGGGCGAGGCAGAGGCTGCAGCTTCGCATATACGGCGTGAGCCGTGACTGAGGGCGAGATCTAGAGGTGGTACCGCAGGCACATCCCTCCTTCAGCAGGGAAGCATGCTGGTGTTTCACGAAATTCACAGCATTCAGGCACCACCGTATGGAGCACAAAAAGTTACAGCTGATAAACTTCATTTTTTCTCAAGGATGCGAAACACAGAAGGAAACATACCTTTTCTGCTCCCTGTCGGAGGGCCTGTCATAGGTCATACACCCTGCCCTGTCTCACACGGTGTACGTTAAGTCTTCATACCATTCAAGACTTAAGGAAAGTGCTCTCGCTCCTGAAAAGTGAGCCTTAGTCTGCCTGTGATCCCAATGAGTTGAGAAGGCACTTTGGGAAACTTAGGGAGGGACCAGCAAAAAGGCTACTGCTCATCGTGTACAAAGTTCTGTGCCTGCGGCCATGGGCTGTGCATCAGCGAGGGGCTGAACAGCAGCCCTGCTCCAAAGGCGCTGGGGGATGCTGGGCTTTCCAGGCCAACGAAAGTGAGTCTCTGCTCAGTGCTGATGAAGCTGGGTCTAGGATACTGTGACCAGAACATAGTGGTGTTTTGGGCTTGCTTCGTTCCCAGGCAGAGGATTACTGACACGGTCAGTGGCCCAAACCGTGTGACCTACAAGGAATATATGAGGGGAGTTGGGCTGCTTAGTCTGAGGATGAGGACACTATAGGGCGCAGTATGGCAACATCCCTCACCTGAAGGGCAGTTTCAAAGGCCATGGACCTGAGCTCTTCTTAGTAGTGCAAGACTAACAAGGGACAATGGCAACAAAGTGTAGCTTGGGAGATCCACGTGAAACAGCAGGAAAAATCCTGTCACTAGGAGAGGAGTTGTCTAGAGGTACATGACTGACCTGAACCAATACTGATCCTCCTGCTTTGAGCAAAAATACGGACTACAGACCTCCAGCCAACAGTTCCACTTCATTCCAACAGGTCCTCAGTTCCAATCCCTGACTAAACTAAAGACATTTAAGACCTTACTTGGCAACAGGGAGCTAAAACTGATGCTTGACAGCCAAAGGCAACAGACTTTCTGTG
Source organism: Callaeas wilsoni (assembly GCA_013398955.1). Classification (NCBI taxonomy): domain Eukaryota; kingdom Metazoa; phylum Chordata; class Aves; order Passeriformes; family Callaeidae; genus Callaeas; species Callaeas wilsoni. Next base: position 707,329 of record VWPU01010145.1, read on the forward strand.
GAAGAGGAAAAAGACACAATGAACCTTCGCAGAGAGTGTATCAAGCTAAGAAAAAAAATAAGCCCACTAAAATTGATAGAAGGCTAAAAAAACCACAAAGATCAGGTGGATCAGGATCCAACATGGTATCTAAGTAGGTAGAGTTTTGCCAGTGCTACAACAACTGATTTCATTCATCAGCAATATTTTTATGTTGAATTCTACAGGATTATAAGAAAATGTTGAAAATACTGTGGGTCTGATCACGCTTTCACAAGAAATAATACAAAATCTATTTTAACATAAAAAAGATGTTTCTCTTTGCTTTAGTTTAGGACTTTGTTAATTTTTTTAATCGTTTCATCTTTTTAACTTTCCTTTTTGTTACATCCCCTTCAGACTTTGTCATCACAGAATTTTTCCTACTATGTCCAAAAGAATGAGAAGGCTGCTTTCTAATCTCTTAAATCTTTTTATGTCTTAATATGTGCAGAAGGGTATGTCATGAGGGACACAAATGTGGATGACTGGGCAAAATGGAAGGAGTTGAAATCCAATGCAGTTCCATCCATATTAGCTACTAAAATAGTCTCCAGACCGGTTGTGAATCACCAAGCCACACGGGCAAAATCTAATTCTTCTCTGCCTGGGATCACGGGAGTGATTTAGCATCTTATGAAGCATGCACAGTTGTTTGAATAGGACCCTGGAGAGGAACAAAGCTATAAGTTCAAGTAACAGCCACCTCTCCATGTGAAGCTTTTCAAATGGTGGGACACATTCAGGGCCGTGGACCATCCCGCTATCAGTGCCAGGCTGAAGTTCCCCAACCTATGCCACATCACGTGACAAGACAATTCTCACAAATTATGTCCTGTCATGATTTAACATTAATATTGGAGGAAAAGAAACTTTATGTACCACAGATTCTGTCTAGTATGTGACCTCTTTAGTAGAAGGGAAGAGTTGGGAAGAACTGGTAATACAGAACTGGAACCTTTCAAGCTTCTGGACAAATGAGTTGGACTCTGGAGCTATTAGAAATTAGCCATGTCTGTTCTCCTCACGAATCTGATCCCCTTATTTCTTGATATCTACATAAAAATATCCTAGAAATTGATGATACAGAAATTACACTGACTGACTGGAAAAAAAAAAGAGTACATGTTCCAGCTTGCAGATTTTTTGCAACAACAACAAAAATAAATTTTAAAATCTCACTTATCCATTTGAAAACAGAACTTGGAAGCTGGGTAATCCTGGTAAAGTTCAAGGTACCATGTACAAATTTGTTATGCAGAACTACTAAAAATAATTTTACATGACAGTGTTAAAAAAATTCATTTGACCTTACCAGCTAGTAATTTTTAAACTACACATGTTAGTTTAAAAAAAAAAATACTTTTATATATGAGTTAGGTCTGATTTGAGATTTTTTTTAATATTATATAGAGAAGTTCCTATGCTAAAAATTTTATAACCACTTTTCCAAGCAGAACAGCATTTATATTTAAAAATACATATGGAAAATTCTCCTGTGGCTGTAAATAAATTCTGTTTGATTCAGGATGAAGTCATATAACCCATATAAGAAGAGACATGCAATAAAAAAAATTAACAGTCTCTGCAACATTAAATTATTTTTATAAAATGAAAGCTATTTTCATAGTAACATTTCCTTGAAGACAGAAAATTCTGCATTGCAGAATCACCTCATATTTCCAATTTTGAAAATAAGACTGCAATAGCAGAAAAAAGATGGATGCAAGTCCCTTCCATCCTGTCAGTGTGATTACAAGAATGGAATGGAGTCTACAAAAGGGGTGTACGGTGTGATAAGAAACAGACATGTCTAGGTCACTCCTGCCAGAGGAAAACCGCTGCAGCACTGTGGCTACCAGCACAGCAAGTAACATTCTGCAGTGCTGGCAGGCAAGGAGCAGTGACTCAACAACTTCATCTGGGTTTGAGACAGTGCACACCAAACTTAAAGCAAAACTTTCTATGACACAGCAAGCACTTACCTTTATTCTTAAATCAACTCCCTGAGTGTTACCAACAGATGTTTTAAACATTGCAGCGTATGTATTTCCCAGCAGAGATTACAGACTGCATTGGTCTAGAGTCACTGCCAGGAGCTTGTTTTACCCTTGCTTACTAATGCCTTTTCAAGAAGTTTGAAAATAAGCCTACCATTTGTTGATGACACATGTGCTAGTCATTGGCAAGCCACGCCTTACTGCACAGTTTCTGTTTCATTTGAATAGCTCCACTAACAGAAAACATCTATTTTTTTTCTAGCTAGAATTCTGTCTAGTACAAATGGCCAAAAAACCCCCCAGCCTCTGGCATGTGAAGTGTTTGATTCAAGTGTTTGTCTAGTCTTTTCCTCAGATCTATTACACAAATTGGGTATTTTGAAACTATTTATTTTAGATTGGTGCAGTGAGTTTAAATAAATACTCTTATTTTGCACCCCTCATGTGAGACCATTATTAGCAGTTTCAAAGCAAAATATCTGTATGATTATAGCTTAGTCAAACATTGAAGAACTGAAGTATTATCTTATTCCTTTTTCAAGCTGACACGTTTCTGAATGTCAAATATCAACACAACAGGATACTTTTGAATAGTACTAAAAACAAGCAAAACCTGTAAGGGCACAGAGACCAGGAACAGACATTTATTTTCATCTAATGATTTTGATCTCTCTGTGATTTGCTTTAGTGTTCACGTGAGTTCCTTGATGGTACTAAGCAAATCTAATGGAAATTACGCAAAAGACCTATAAAAGTTCAGTTTACTATTTGCAAACAAAGAGCAAAGCAAGTAGGCAAAAATAAATTACAAGATTTCAAAATCTCAAATGCTGAAGTAAAATTTCCTCTTTGATCCACCTTTAAGAAAACAGTACTTTAAGCTAAGTCCTTGAAGAGTAGACTCAACTATAGCGTAGTAACCATTACTCCACAAATTTGAATTGCTAAGAATCACAGAGTTTTCTATTCCAGATGGTACAAATAACAAAATACCAGTACAAAATGTTTGACATTTCAAATTATGCAAAAGATTAAACCAAATGATAAAAATAAACTCCTTGATTGCTCTTTAGGGATTGCAATAGGAGGGACTACAGTGTTGCAAGAACTGCTGTTGGCATACATTTTTTAATAAGCAATATGTTAAATTACTGGTGGTATTTTCTTTTGGCCTTTGGTGCCAATAAAAGGGCCAGATTTAGAACATCCACTTTAACCTTGAAACATCAAAAGAGCAGAGCCTAAATTTGCAAATTGATTTCAGAGCCAAAGGTAGGCTTCTAAACACCTTCATGAAACCAGGCCTAGGTTTTTTGCCTCTGTTTAGGACACAGAGTCATCAGGTTATCAAAGTTAGGGTTTTTCCATACTACCTTAAGACATTTTTCTTATTTTAATTTCAGAATTAATGAAGCGACTATCTTTCCACTGAGGAAAATCAACTCAATAACTAAAAGGCCCCAGATTACACATGCATTAAACATTTTAAGAAGTCTTTACAGATCCCTATTTTTTCTGAATACTGCATCTAACCATGCTCTGAAGTCTCATAACATTTTCTAGGCACCAGTAAACAGAGTCCTTTGTATTTAGAGAAAATTAGAATATAGAATAGAACAAAATACAAGACAAGTAGTTTTCCTAAATTGTGAAAAAACACAACTTCAAGCACTTCTGCAAGAGCTTCTTCATTAGATAGTGGATGATATCCAGCAATATCCATCCAGATAATCCTAGCTCTTTTCCACCTTGTATCAGTTCTGTCTCACTCATAACACAGTTCCATACAGAAACACAAGTTACAATTTATCCTTCAGAAAACAGGACAGGTGACACAGAAGAAGAAACATGAGTCACTTGTAAGGCCTAGTGAGAGGAAGGGAGGAAAAGGGGAAGAAAGCATGCAGGTCATCCTCTTCTGGGTAAACACAGAGAAGTGAAAAAAACCTCGGAGATGCCCAGATAAAATACAAGAAAAAGAGAGAGATTCAAACTCTCAAATTTTCTATCCCACAGCCACCTGACAAAGGAAATATATAACTTCCATGAATTTTCACAGAATTACCCAGAGAGCCAATGGAACAGGCCCTGAAAGAGTTGTTAGCTGTTGCTGATGAAAACTGTCTAACACAATGCAAAGCCCACCTTCTTAACACACAGGAAAAAGCAAAGGCTGTACATTAAAGAATTGCACTTCAAGGGGGATTCTGCAGATTGCAAGGCTGAGGGTGGAAGCTGTCCTCTTCCTGCAGGCCCACTGACAGCAAATAAGAACACTTCTGATTACAACTTAACATTTTGTAACTTACAACAAATAAACACTTATCTCATAAAATTTGCTTAGACACTGTTCACACACAGATCTTGCTTTGCATTTTAGCTGTTGGCAAGATTATACATTCATCCCGGTAAAACAATATGTTGAATTCAGAGTTAGACAAGCACAGGAAGGAAACTTTCTCTTTCACTTCTTTTCAAAAAAATGCTATAGTGAATGGAGACTGTAAATTGAAAGTTAGACTATGAACCCTTTAAGCACAGGAGTTTTTTCAAGCAGTTCTTATTAACTTCATGGAGAAAATTCATAAGTAAATGCAGCAGAACCTGGCACCTATGTATTATTTTGCAACTTAAGAAATTAATTTCACCTTTAAAAATAGCAATTTTGTACAAATACTAGGCAAGTTTCAGACCTCTTTAAATTACTGGCCATGGATGTGTGAGCAAGAATATGCCAGCCTAACAGTAAATTCCTTCAGGAGGTTTTTTTGATTTGTTTTCTTTTTCTTTACCTGTTCTTATCCTCGATCTCCATTGTCTCTTTTTCTTTGATATCTTCTTGATAGGAACATGAAGCAGATATTGGATTTATAAATTAGAAAGTTATTTTTTAATCCTTTTTGAGTATCGTCTCTTCAGTGGACACCAGAAAGCCCAAGCATATGAAAGTCAACTCAGTATTCACTCCATCCCTTATCTACCTAAGATGTCTCTGTGCCTCACCATCTGCTACTTGTCCGGTTTTCTTTTAAAGCCACTTGCTTAATTGCTCACTGAAGTTCATTTTCTTATAAGCAGGAACAGATGTGACAGGACAGATCTTAGAAAGCAAGGAGGTCTTGTTCAGTTTCTTTAAGTGAATTCAGGCTATATTCTTGTGCAATTGTTTTACATTTATCTTCTAGAAAAGGAGTGGAATTCTGGAAGCTGCTGTTTCTGCTTTGTCTTCTTTTTTTTCTGGAAGCAGGCACAGTTGGAAGAGTATTAGTGAGGCCCAAAATCTAACATGTCTTCTCTGTCACACCTGCTAGAAGCTACTTCTTAACATCAGCTCAGGAATTCTGGAAGAAGAGACACAAGGGAAAAGGGGACGGCCATTAATACAAAACAGAGCTGAACAGAAGGGTATGAAAAAGCCATTTCCTTTGAGGGCATAGTTGCAGTTACCAGTATTGAGTGAGTCATGATGCTAATTATAAACTGCCTTGTGCATTGCTTGTAGGCACACGGAGGGAGAGCTGACGCAGAGCAGAGAGGTTTCCTGCTTCTCCTCGGGTTTAATACCATACAGTCACTATAGCTGTAAGTATGCTGACTGAGTGGATGTCATGGTTTAATGCCAGCTGGCAACTAAGAACCCGGCACCTGCTCACTCGCTCCCTCCCAGTGGGATGGGGAGCAGAACCAGGGAAAAAGGTAAAATCTGTGGGTTCAGATAGGAACAGTTTAATAATTGAAATTATTATTATTATTATTATTACTATTAATAAGAATGAAATAATGGTAATGCAAAGAAATACAACAAAAAGACAGAAATAAAACCCAAGAAAGAAAAATGATGCACAAAACAATTTCTTACCACTCACTGACCAAGGCCCAGCCTATCCCTGAGCAGCAATCTATCCCTCATGGCCAATACCTCCCAATTTATATAGTCAACCTGATGTTCTATGGTCTGGAACATCCCTTCAACCACTTGGGCTCAGCTGACTCTGACTCCTGACTCTGTTCTCTCCCAGTTTCTTGTGCACCTCCTTGCTGTCAAAGCAAACAAAACTGAAAATCCTGGATTTAGAGTAAGCACTACTAAGCAACAACTACAACATCAGTCAGTTATCAACATTCTTCTCATACTGAATGCAAAACCACAGTGCTGTACCAGCTACTAGGGAGAAAATTAACTCTATCTCAGACTAAATCGGTACAATTGGCAACTATTCTAAGATACATATTTCTCTATGCTAGATATTACAGTCTGGATATAAAATTATGCTATCAAGGAAAATAACAGGCTGGGCAGAACATTCATGGAGAAGGATTTTGCCATTCTATTCATATGGCTCGCAGCTAGGGGAAGAGATTAACTAGCTTGCAATGACTTTCCACTGGGAGGATTCAGACTCTTCCCAGCTAATCCCCATTCCCAAGCTGTATAGGTCAGCATCTACCCTATGCTACCTTTGGGAACTATTTCTGCTGAATTTCTGTAGCACCAGAAAAGTGTACAAGTGAGGCAAGGCGTTTGCTGTCAAGCTGCAGAAAACAATATACTTCAATATATGATCAATCAACGATTAAGAGAGCTGGGAGTACTGACAGTGGTGTTACATTATTGTTCTGCATCTGTGCAAATGTAAATCTTTCTCTGAGCCTTTGACAGTGTTGGGAAGTATTTTCAGAATGTGCAATTGCGTATGTCCCTCTTCAAGCAGCAATGCACAGACATTCCTTCCTGACCCAGAAAGGAAAACAACTGTGGCTAAACTGCAAAAGATGAATTAGATGTAAGCATGATACTGAAATACAAATGGTAGGAAAGAAAGGGAAGAATTTGTGGCTTGAATACTGTTTTTTTTAATACTTAAGGATTTTACTTACTCAGTAAATAAAATGTCAAAATGTATGAATTCTGAATACATGTTTACTGTGACAAGCATCATGAAGAATTTAAGTCAGCCTAATGTGTTATTAAGTGGCTTCAATATAATTTATTCTGTCTGCAGATGCTGAGATGTATATCTACCTTATAATCCAAAGAAAAGTCCACACTTAAGTCATACTTAAGTAATAAAGACTGAAGCAAAGGACCTTGCAAATCCAGCCCCATTTGCCCAGATGTGAATGATTTCATAGGGTGCAAAAGTATTGCAGCCCTGCTGCATAATGGGTTGCATTTGGGAGGGGAACGCTAAGGAAAGGCATTTTGGCTGCAGTGGAAAGCCAGGCTCAAGAGGTCCAGGCACTGTGTGGGCACCCATGGTTGGAAGATAAGGGCAGCTTATACCAGTTCCCTTAAAAAGTAATTAGAAAAATCACACTTGAAAAGTATTTCAAGTTATTTGAGCAGCTTCAATTGCCTTGAGGAACGATAAAGGAAAAATATGTTGTTATAATAATATAAAAGTATTAGAAAGCTAATTATGAGTTTAAGAGACAGCCTCTCCATAATTAGTGAGTGACACACTTTCTCAGAGTCCATTCTATTTCTAGACTTGGTCTCTAAAAGGTTGTCCCTTATTATGTTGCCCCCTTGATATGTTACTTTTCTTGGTACTGACACAGGCTAGGAAAACAAAAATATCTTCTAGGATTTTTACAATGACACCTTGTTCAGAAAACTGAGAGGTCCAAATTACCTAAAAGCATCCCAAAATTATTGATACAATAAATAGTTTGCTTAGCAGAAAAGCACGTTATAGCACAGTGTGAAGTGACATCTCTACACCAGCAAAGAATTCCAGTAGTCCTCGAAGGTGCTTGGTCTTGCCAGCATAGTTGTGACCAAAAGGTGTTGTCAGTTTGGTACCAGACCACATTACAATCCTAGAAAGAATTCAACACAGCCATGTCTATGTTGTCTCCCATGGTAAGAAAGAGAGCCAACTTGGCTGTCGGATACCAGATACAGATTTATCCTGGCACACTTAACTTGCTGACCTTACACTTCCCCAGTGCCTGAGCTGGTCATACAGGTTACCTTATACTTTTATATGATACTGAGGTGCAACATCTGAGAACATTCTGTAATTGAATTTATTGCTATAGCCAACCATAAATCTCTCCTGGGAGAAAAAAGAAAGAGTTACAACCAGTGCCTATGCCAATTTTCTGCTGTGAAATTTATTACTTTTTTAGGAGAAAAGACCTTTGCTGTAGGATTTTATGTGTGTCTTTAACTGAATTTTGGTGGAGGAGGTTTGGTAGTCAAAGTGCCAAAGCAGTTTCAGCTTTGTGGATGCCTGTGATTAGTTGTAGGTAGGAATCACAGGTAGAGCTACACAAATATCCAATCTTACCTGCAAACCAGGTAGGTGCATTTATTTATTTATTTATTTATTTATTTACATACTGCTATAGAAATTCTATGTTTTAAGAACCTTTAGTGGTTGTCTGATTATCTGTCTGTTCACTCCTCATCCATCCTAATTAATATTAGAATCAGTCTAAGTTATATACACTGAGTTTCTTTCCTTGATGGTAACACCTAAATCAAAATTGTTAATAGTCCATGCAGCAGCATGGGAAGAATACAAGAACCATCAGAATTACTGAACACAATCCAAAGTTTTGAGTAGGAAATCTGTGGACAAAGTACTGCAGTAGCTAATGCTCACTTTATGTTTTAAACAGTCTAAAAGCACAGTTTGATCACAAACCCATTATTGCTTGTGGTGACTTCCATTGGAATAAACAAGACTACAACAACAGGAGGTACATATATCCTCAAGTGTGAAAGCAATTGTGTACAGCATAGCATAAGAGCAGGCCGAGCTGACCAGAGCTGCAGCATGGCTAGGGCACTAGTGGGATGTGCACAGGCAAAGATGCCCCATCCATCTGCTGCATTCACAGGTAACCTTGGCTGCACTTGGCTTTTGGCTTCAAGGTTCAAGGATATGGTGTTGTACAACCACCTCGCTCTAATCAGGGCTCCTTTCAGTATCATAGATACAGTTCATTTGTAAATGGGGTGGGGGGAAAGTATTTTATTATGGGACATTTCACTCTCCCCCCAAACCCCTTTCTTAGGAAACCGTAAATTGAACTGAAATGTACAACTCCTATCTCATGCATATGAGATCGTTTTGGTTTTACCAGCAAATGCAGGCAGATGTGCCTTGTGACACACCCTAAAAACTTGCATTCTTCTAAACCTGTTAGTGTGAGAGAAATGTACCTTTAAAAGGGAAAAAGCAAGGAAGGCAAAACTGAAGGCTGACAAATGAGTGCCAGGAGAGGCAGAACAATCTGGAAACAAAATATGCCTGAGGTCTAAGCTTCAATCTCAAGTAGTTATGAGGTCATCTCAGGGATAACTCCCATATGTCATTGCAAATACAGAAGGTCTCCCATTTTTCACTAAATTCTGCTTTCTCTTGGATTTAGTAGGCAGGAGAATATGACAGGTTTTATTCTCATAATTAAGGTCCCACTCCATGTGATAGCAGAAATAAGTCTTAATGAGCTTAAACCAGACTCACTACAGATATAAAAAGGAGTGGTACACAGTCCAGAGGAAGCAGCTAAACCTTGAAAAAAAGACCGTCCAGGTACTAAAATTTTGAGAAGAAAGATGCTTCTTAAGTAGAAATTGTTCCTGTCAACACACAATTTATACTAGCTGAGTTCAAAACGCATTTCTATCAAATTAAATTCAAGGCCATCACACAACTGCAGGTACCACACAAATGTAAAGAGTTGCTTCTCAGAGGTACTTGTTCTGCAGAAATTTGATACAGACCTGATACAGTGAAATATAATAATGTGCCAGCAAGCTAGAAATACTGGAAATAAAGTAGATATGTCCTTAGTATGTTAATTGTCTAGACAGTTTTGGTGTACCAAATTCAACTGGAATAAGTAGGCCATACCATCAGCAGATATAAATCAATGTCATCAGCAAAATATATGGCTCTGCATTTATACTGTTATGCATTACAAGAGCTTTCATGCTTTATCACATAGAATTTTAAGATTAAAAATATACTGAAAGCATTCAAAAATGCCAATACTTTAATAATGATTATAAAATTGATAATATTAATGCTAAAAATTCTATATCATTAATGCTATTCATATTACAATCAATAAAAATGCTGTACTCTTGTTGATTTTTATATAAAGAAGAGAGTGACTGCAGCTGCACAAAAGTGATTCTTTTTCTAGAGTGTGATGATTTTGATGCATTTGCACTGTAGGCATTGTTGCTTTTTGATGAAATACCACAAGCATATGGACACGGATAAAAATATTTAGCAGATGACAACCAGGACAAATGCTGCAGTCAGTTTTTGAAGCAAGTATTGCTTGTGCCTACCCTTTCCAAGGCCACACCAGCACCAGGAAGAACAATAGTTATTCCTCTTAGGATGGACATGAGCTGGCAAAGTGCACTTGTAGCCCTGAAAGCCAGTCACATCCCGGGCTGCATCCAAAGCAGCATGGGCAGAAGGGCAAGGGAGGGGATTCTCCCCCTCTGCTCTGCTCTGGTGAGGTCCCACCTGCAGTGCTGCATCCAGCCCTGGGGCCTTCAGCACAGAAAGGACATCAATATGTTGTAGCAAGTCCAATGGAGTGCCATCAAGATGATCAGAGGGATGGTGCACCTCTCCTAAGAGGAAAGGCTAAGAGAATTGTAATTGTTCAGTCTGGAAAAGGGAAGGCTTCATGGTGACCTAGTTATGGCCTTCCAGCACCTACAAGAAAGATGGAGAGGGACTTTTACAAGAGTATGTAGTGACAGGACAAGAGGGAACGGATTCAAACTGAAGGAGAGTAGCTTTAGATGAGAACTTCTAAAAAAATTTCTTTACTGTGAGGGTGGTGAGGCACAGAAACAGGCTGCCCAGGGAGGCTGTGGATGCTCCGTCTCTGGATGTCTTCAAGGCCACATTGGATGGGGTGCTGAGCAACCTGGTCTAGTGGAAGGTGTCTCTGCCTATGGCAGGGAGTTGGAACTAGGTGATCTTTAAGGTCCCTTCCAACCTAAACCATTCTGTGATTCTATGACCTACAGCAAGGTTCTGTAGTTCCCTCAAGCTGAGTGAACACCCTGTCCTGCTCTTTGCCTCACAGCATGGCAGTCATCTGACCATCACTGAAATTTATTAATTGTGAAAACTTCTTTTATATTAAAGGAGAGAAGACAGCCTCCAGCAGCAATCAGCGAAGGCATAATGGTAAGTAGTAGCTCTGGTGTTGGATGCATTTGTAGCACATTCTGAAAAAGATTTCAGAGTTACCTGAGCAAACAGAGCAGCCACTAGCTCCAAAACCAGAAGCAGCCAAGCACTAAAATCCAGCACTGCAGCAAGCAGAGCTGACAGCCCTATTGTTCTCAAGATTAATCCAGTATCTCTTCACAGCTCAGTGCTGCATGGATACATCAGCTGACCATTATCTTAAGCCATGGAGTTGAGGAAATTTGTCTCAGACATAAAAGAATAAGTTAACTGAAACCAAAAATAGGTCCTGTACCAAATGTATCTGTTTCTTTCTTAGAGGAACAGAAGCGACACAATTCTTAAAAAGTAAATGTTTTTAACACAAGACCTGCCATACTTCCCTTATAGAAAGAGTGACTCAAGAAGTATGATTACATGCAACAATAGGAAAACTCTAAAATTTACTTGCCATAATATGACTAAGTTTGATTCTATGGCATTCGAATGACTTTACAGTAGCCATCTGGGACAGTGTGGTTGAATTATGCATAAAGAATCCTTTCATCAAATTCTGATGAAGTAAACTCAGATACCAAATGACAGTGTCTCAAAACGATTTCTCAGCAATGCATAGCAGATGGAGGAAAAGGCTTTAAAAAACCCCACAAAACTGAGCAAAGAGCCACGTGATTAAAACCTCACTGCTGTTCTCCAGAAATGTGGAGATTTTAAGACCTTTGCCCTGAAATTCAAAGCAGTGGTTGCCATAAAAAGGGACAAGCAGAAGGAGAACCATTTGTGCTTAGTGTTGGTTCTGAATCATTTAATGGGCTTTCCTATGAAATGGGCAACTGACACTGTCTATGAACCATAATACAGAAGCCTAAAGAGCACTGCAGTCACAAAGATTTAAACAATGGGCTATTAAGCTGAGGAAAAGATAGCGTATGACTTATGACTTGAATGCACAATATGATGCATTTAGAGATACACATCTTAATTGATAAGCTCTTCTTTCTCTAAAGCAGGGTACACTAAGTCTGAGATGAACACTAATTTCTAGTTTCTGAAACAGTCTGGACCGTCCACTGTAGCAACACACTATTCTGTGCAGACTTGCCAATGCAAGAGGTTATGAATTAATGTGGTGGTTTTGCACGTGTTGATGACCATGTGATGATTATCTAACAGCGTGGTCAGTCTCATGAATCCCTGATGAGAAACTAGATGAAGGATAAGATAGGAATTGAGCCCTCGTAGAGAAAATACTAGAACTTCAGAATACTTACATAGTTTTTGTTGAACTCAGTCTCTGTAAGTGATACAGGGCTGGAAGGAAGAGTAGTTAGTCAAGTGCTCTGAAAATATAATTCCACAGGAAGGAAGGGAACTGAGTACTTTTACAGATTTCTGTCTCTATTTTTTTTTCTAATTAGATTTTGTTTGGATTTAACTACAAAAATATCTCCGTCAAGCACTTTTCTTCAAGAGTAACTTGGGAAACTCACACCTTAATTATTGTTTTGCAACATTACTAGTGGCTGAAATACTAGGAAAACCAAGCACCCTTCTTGGTTATGTAAGGGCACTGTACTGTGCTGTACACAGAAAACCATTATAACAGATTCATGAAGTCTCAGAGTGCACCTAAAGTACACTTTGCAGATAAGCACTTAAATTGAAACAGCAACTGAACTTATTTCAAATACGAACTTAAAAAGAATATTTATTTACTATAAGGTCACTTATGCCCTAAGTGCTAAATACCTAATCTTGGTATCCAAATTCCTTGTGTATTGCCTCCTGCACTGTAAGCTAAAAGGCAGTTCAGGCTTAGGTATACTGAACTATACTAAATAAGAATACTTTATTTACTTGACTTAGATGTACACAAATAACTCTCTGTTTACATTCAAGTGTTTAAAGCAGAAAAAAAATATACTTAGGAAATTTTCTTACTTATTAAGTAAATCAATTTCCAAATAATTATAATAAGTAATACACATATATGGAAAGTTATCTTTCCACACATTTTATCTAAAATTATTTTTGTTTTTACCCTCAAGTGAAGGGTTTAGCTATGTCCAAATCTTGCTACTGAACTTACTTCAACATTTCAATTAAGAGCAGATGAGTTCAGATCTTTAAGAAAATTATTTTCAATGAGTAAATTGAATTGATGTTTGATTTAGGTATTACCATTCCCTGAATGCTATCAATATGACAGGTGGCCTCACTACTTTCTCTGGCCTAGCATCTTCTCTTTTGGTCACTTTGCAGCACAGATGGCCAGGACAGAAGGAAGGGTGCTAGCCTGATGATAAGAATAGTTGTGTTTTTCATTGGACTTTCTGTCTTCTAAGGACAGTTCAGTGTCTATTATTATTATTATTATTATTATTATTGTTATTGTTATTGTTATTGTTATTATTACTATTGCAATGAAGATTGGAAAGAATTGCTCATAACAGTAATTTTAAAGTCCTGAGAAGCAAAGCTTTTTTTTTTTTCTTTCACTATATGAGTATCTATTGTTATGTGGAGGTTCCCCCTTTTATTTACAGTTATTCGAATTCAGGAAAGATTGATAACCACAAAGCACTAACTTGTGTCATATATACATAAATGTGATTGATTGATTGATTGATTTATTGGTTGATTGATTGTATGAATGTGTTTTGCAGTATTTCATTCTTTAAAGTTTGAGTTAGATTGAAATTCTTAGACTACATCTCAGAAATCTGCATTTGTCTGACGAAAGTCGGACAAGAGAATTTCAAGTCTAAAATTTCAAAATATTCCCAATACTGTCATGGAGGGAAAGATATTACCAGCTCTCAAAGGAGCATTTATGAAGCCTAACCTTCTCCTAATGCTTATCCTGGCCTCAGTTACTCTTGTGAAGAACTTTCTTCACATCGAGTTACTGGAAGGCTTATGTTGAGGTAATCTTGATGACATCATGAGCCTGCCACGTCATTCTGTCCTTCGGGAGGGATGAGATATGCAGACAGCCCCAGTTTGAGGGATCTCCAGGTGAGACAAGTGTGTATAGCTGACATGAATACATCTGACGAAACTGAGCTCTGATTCATCTTATCAGGACAGCAGTTTTGGACTGCAGACTGTGTGCAGTGCACTTGCTCACTGAACGATGCCTCTCCTACCCTGCAATAGCTTCCAAATGATTTCTGGGCACAATTTGAGATATGGCGTTTTTACTTAGAAAGCCTCATTCACAACCTACTAAAGAGCAAGGTAATAAAAGCAAATAGCATTCCCATTTATTTTTAGCATTCAGCTTGGGAACCAAGATGATACAGCTAGTAAGAAAAAAGTGCAGAAACTGAAATTTCCTAATTGAGGTAGGAATTAAAGTTAATTCACTCTAATTGGAAGAAAATAGATTATCTCTGAAATTGCTGTTTTTGTACGAAATCTTTTTAATGAGTCAGAGATAAGTACTATATGCTGGGAAAAACTGTTCTGGGCAACTACAGATCCTTTGTGCATCATCAGTAGTGCACTCATGCATCTCAGATTTGTTAAATGTAAGAGTATAAACGAAAAATTAAAGTCTACATTAAGAAAAAATTGCCTTAGTGTGCTCTCCTAAAACAGAAACTTACTGTTGTTCAATCAGCTGGCAGAGAACTTCGGTGTTGATATTGGTGATTTTGTTCTGTTTGTTTGTACTGAGCATACCACAAGACTGCTCAATTAGAGGTAGAAGAGCAAAACACATCAATTTTGCCTTACACCCAGACATACCACAGGACTGTCTGATTTAGGCCAGGGAGCAAAATATTTTGTAATAACTGTTTGTTTGATATAGCAGCACTGCAGTATCAAATCTAGAATAAAGGCACACAGTCTGTAACTATTAGAAGGAGTCACATAATTCGGAACCTACAGATACATCACAGCCACCTGAACAAATAGACCAGACCTGTGCGGAGAGAAGACAAAACATGACTTTGGACCAGGCTAATCCTGACCTATGGAAAAGTGTATCAATACTCCCTCTTTTGCCCAGCTGGTGATGCTGTTTGACACACCCTGGAATGGAGTTTGCCCGCCTGCCAGGGCTCACTGCTGACTCACACTGAGCTGCTGCCCACCAGGAGCCCCAGATCCCTCTCTGCAGGGCTGCTCTCCAGCCACTCCTCTCAGGGTTTGTATTTGTGCCTGGCGTTACTTGGTCCCGGGTGCAGAAACTGGCATATGATATGCACACCGACTCACCATGCTCAAGGGCAGAACCAGGCTAGATCTGGGCCACACATCCAGTGGGTAGCCCTGCTCCCAGGTCTCTGTGCCCCCTATGACATCCCAGTGATCTTGAGACATTTGCAGGAACTTTGAAGAAACAGGGTTTGTTTTTTCAGGTCAAAAGACCTGAAATAATGATGGTTACATTGTGTAAAAATGGTACTTCTATAGCACAAAGTTACTAGCACAGACTTAACCCTGAATGTTCCCATGACTGGTGCTTCAGACAGAGGCAGGTCCATGAGTAAGAAGTGGGGAATATTTTGCCGGCTATCTTCTTTCTCCAGAACAATTACACATGGTAACCAGCCAAATTTCCCTGCAAAGGACAGGGAGCTGTGTCAGAAACAGACACAACAGTGAGATCAGCTCTAATGAGTGCTGCTCATACACCTGGCAAAGGGTATTCAGACCAACAGATAAATACTTCTGAAGTGTTTGTTGCATGGCTAATTTTTTTTTAGTTCAGTTACTAATGTTAATAAAAAAACTATTTTTCTCTTCATTTCCTCCAATTTTTTTCATAAAAAATCAGGAAGAGATTTTTATGATCACTACATACTTGTACAAATATGGATAGAACTTGACAGACATGACCAGAAGTGGTTTTTTGTCTATGTCATTTGTCAGCCAAAATTGATGACAAATGGTATGGCATTTTCTGTCTATGACTAGTATGCTTTTAAGCAGGGAATCCATCTGTATTAATTTCTACTTCATAAGTGGGGGGAGCTTGTCTCTAAACTGGGACACGTTATGCTGAAAATTTTTGACTAGGAATGCCAAATGTTGCAGAAGCAAGGACATTAACACAGATCTGGCTTGATACAGCATACCAAGATAGTGCAAAGGAAATCTTTTAAAAGCTGAGACTACCCAAGTCATTTGCAGATGCTGCCAAGTGTGAAAAGCACTGAAATGTCACCTGTTTATGTAGCAGGTGCCATTCATTACAGCAACTGTTGTTGAAAAATATCCTTAAAACTCTGCCAAGCTTTGCTGTGCCCATGACTTGACACCTCTTCCTTCTCTTCTGTTAGTTCACAACATACTCAATTCTACATAGTAGTTTCTAGACAGATATTTTAATGCCCTTTTTTCTTCCCCCCAATCAAAAATGGTAAAAAGGTGGCCTAACACTGAAATAAAATGACCAAGGGTCTGAACATGGACTTTTCAACACATGAAACAGGCATAACGTTATTCACAAAGAGCTATATTAAGCATCAAGTGCTACATAAATAAATAAAGCTGCGTTCATGAGTGTCTGCAGAGTGTTTTGAACGACTTGATTAAACTGCACCTTAT
Organism: Callaeas wilsoni; assembly: GCA_013398955.1. Taxonomy (NCBI): domain Eukaryota; kingdom Metazoa; phylum Chordata; class Aves; order Passeriformes; family Callaeidae; genus Callaeas; species Callaeas wilsoni. The sequence goes on from VWPU01010145.1 coordinate 724,091, forward strand.
TAGTGAAAATTATGATTAATGATGAGCTTGTAACAACAAAGCTCTCTCTGCAAGCACTACAATAAAAAGAAAGAAATGAGAAGCATACTTTAGATTGCAGTTGCTATGCTAATAATTAATAATTTAAGCCACACTGAAAGGGTATGTGGAAGATTTTTATGAGTTTAGGTTGACCAAAAAAACAGTGCACTTTGTTCTATTATTTCTTGAGCTTTTTTAGAAAACGGTAAGACTCCATTGTTAGTTGACTTTTACAGGTAGTTGCCAAAGATCAAGATAAAGAGTCAAGCAGGAGGCCCTGGGATAAATACACTCAAGGGAGTCTAAGCAATTTTGTTGCTCCATTACGTTCCATAAATTAAGCTGGTGGCTTTTCCATCCAGCTATAACATTAATCCATTAGCTGAAGAGGAGACAGAGTCCTTCTTATTTATTATTTATAAGACAGGGCATGCACAACTTGTCTGACATCATCCTTGTCACAGCTAATGAGAAATTGCAATAAATCCATCTTTGTGGATCTCTCACAGAAGATATGAAAAATCACAGATCTAATGATCCATTTTTCTGCAGTAGGGAAGGGCTTGCTAACCTACACAGCTAAATAGATTATTGTGTATGATTGTGTATATCCCAAAGTGATGAGCTTTCCACACTACTACCGCTGTTTGAGGGATGTCCCTGTGTCTATACACATATGTTGTATAAACATCAAACAACCAGCATGAGTCAAAGAGATGTTTTTGCCATTGACAAGAGTAATCAAAGCAAACCAGAAAGCAATTTAAGCAATTTAAGTTCTTCAGCTCTTAAATCTACTTTACTATGGTGGATCCACAGTGTTCGGCTGAGATCCTGAGTGGCATAGAATGGGGTAATACAAGCCAATGCCAAGATCCAGGGAAGCATTTCCCATACCAGTCCAATGTGAACATGAAGGTAGTGAGCTGAAAAATGTTGGCACCTGGAATGAGGCTCTACATCCCTCTATAGTGCAAAAATCATCCTCCAGTGCACATCTTGCTCTCTCTCTTACCCATGGACTGCCCTAGACAGAGAGCCTGGCTCAGAACATGCAGGCAGGAGCTTGGCTGCACCTCTGAGCACAGAGAGCTAAGGACCTGAGCAGTTTTTAGTTCCCTACCTCTTATTTAGCAGTACCTCTGTGGCCTGGAGAGTAGGAAAAATGCAAGATGCTGCCAGAGGATTGGGGCAGGCTGCAGACACTGCTGTTACAAAAATATCCTCATGGGAGTTGATCAGAAGTGGTGATTCATATAGAAATTGTCCTGGGATGGAGACAAATGGAGGGAAAAATTTGACAAGGAAGGGGAAGGTTTACAGGGGACATTTTATGGGGAAAGTGCAGGTAGCGTAGGCGAGGATCGAGGGCACAATCCTGCAATTCCCCTTCTCTCCCAACAGGTCTCCAGACATCTGATATTAGCAATTTCTTTCACAGTGTGAACAATTTTATGGGACAGGATTTGGAAACAGCTGGTGCTTTCTTGTAAAGCACCTCAGACCACTCTGAAGCTACTATCACATTCCCCAGGATCTCAGCTTACATTAGTTAAAATCTGACAATAATTTTGCTGCTACTTCTGCAAAGCTCCACATTGCACCATATATAACTAACAAAGAGATAGGTAAATTAGCCTGTCCTAAAATGAAAAAAAGGTACAAGCTGTTCCTTTTGCTTCACTGAAGCTTTAACTAAAACTCTGTTGTGGTTTAATCCCAGCCGGCAACTAAGTACCACACAGATGCTTTGCTCATCCATCTTCCCCCAGTGGGATGAGGAGGAGAATCAGAACAAAGGTGAAACCCATTGGTTGAGATGAGAATAGGTTAAAAATTGTAATTAAACAACAATAACAATAGCAATAACAGTAATAATAATTTTCATGCAAATAATACAACAAAAAGAGCGACAGAAACAAAACCCAAGTGAAACAAGTGATGCACAACACAGTTGCTGACCAATGCCCAGCCCATTCCTGGGCAGCAACCAGCCGCTCCCACCAGCTTATATAATGGGCATGACATTCTATGGTATGGAATATCCCTTTGGCTAGTTTGGCTCAGCTGTCCTTGCCGTGCTGCCTCCCAGCTTCCCGTGCACCTCCTTGTTGGCAGAGCACAGGAAAATGAAATGTCCTTGATTCAGAGTAGGCACTACTTAGCAACAACTACAGCATCAGTGTGTTATCAACATCATTCTCATACTAAATCCAAAACACAGCACTGTGCCAGCTACCAGGAAGAAAATTAACTCTATCCCAGACAAAACAGCAATTTAAATACTAGCGTTGTTATTTCCTCCCTCATGGGAGGCCAGAGTGCTAAAGCTCTGACCTTTACTATTTTCCACCAGCTGTCATATCTCAAATAGGTGGTGATTGGTATATGCAGCCAGCTGTGTCATTCTCCTGTAAAAAAAAAAAAGAAACCAAACTTTACCACTGAGAGGGGCCTGAGGCATATTCATGCCCTCCCGTGAGGTCACCAGGGGAGATCGCACCTGCTCCATCCTCTCATGAGTGTAATCATCACCTATCAGAAGTAATGCCTTATTTTGGTTTCACCTGGGTGGAGAAAGTTTCTACAGGCAATTTTAGGGAAGACAACTAAGCCTCATTTATTTCTAGTCTGACCTTAACGGCTGCACATATTTTTGCACATAAACATGTGTGGGGCTTCACGGGCAATGCGAAATCTCCTTTTCTCACTGCTCTGGTGTACCTCCATCACAACCAACAACACGCTTGCTAAAAATTCCAAACAATGACCACCTTCTGCTGAGCTGATCAAAGAGAAGGTGAAAAATGCTAACGAACTAGATCACCCTTTTTAAAGATTTAGCTCAAGACTGCTAAAATGCAAATATATCCATCAAATACACACTTAGAAGAAAAATGTCAACCTACTGTACCAAATGATTGTGTGAGTTGTTATATTTCTTAGTTGAGACAGAAATAATTGCTGAATAATCATGTGTATAACAAAAAATACTGCTGAATGAATTAACACATTTCAGAAAAGACTAAATCTTCACAAAGATCAAGTATTTCAAAATCTGACATGCATGTTTTCAATTTTGTGTGTTATTCCAAGGGTTCATACAAACTGAGCAACTAGACACTGTTTAAACTCTTCAATAAAATGTTCTTTTCCCTTATAAAATCCTACACTTTTTTATATTTTAACATAAAAATGTATCCAGTATTTTAGAAACTCTGCTTTTGAGAGTAGGGTCCAGGGACTCCTAAAAATTGTGAAGTACAAGGACTATGGGCTAGTTTTAGATATGTGATATATCAGTTTTTTCTGGGAGTGCTGCTTCCACTAACTTTACAGAGAGCCTCAGGAAAATACGGTCCAAACCTGAGCATCTTAGTTCCTCTGTTTTATACTTTATAAATCTGTGCCTCTTGCCTTGGAGGTCATAAAAAAATCACCTATAAGAAAGAGGAAAACAATCAAGAAAAAGAAAAGGTCTTTGAGTTGGCCCCAAAAATGCCAAATTCACCCCAGCGTAATTCTGCTGAAAACAATGGAAGTACACAGGAGCTGAACTTTTCCCACTATCTTTACACAACAGTAAGCAGCCAGTAAAACCATTATATCCAATAGTTCTGCACATTTTCAGTAGGTGAACAGAACTTCACTATGTGGGACTGAGGGGATTTTTTATTATTTTTTTATTCTTGCAAATGATTACTTCCTTAATCTTTGGAAATCCTGTTTCCAAGCAGAGATTCTGCTCGGTGTTGAGAGGGTGACCATCCTGACACGGGAGAGGAAGGGACAAGAATGAACACTGGCAATACCAAGCCTCAGCATTCACAATCACTGCCAGAGCACTCCCTAGCTAATAGTAGTTTGCTATAAGCTCATTAAGGGATAAATCTGGCTTCTTATAATTCAGTTTCTTGTAGCAAGCAATAAGAAGTTGTTTTGCAAATAGACAGCTGATGGAGCTCCAATACCTCTGGGAATACAAGGCGAGGGCAACTTCAAAAGCCATGATGGTTAAACCTCCCTGTGAGTTCCTCAGTGTGAGGGAGGCTCTGCCTTACATCGCCACCGAAGTGATCAGTGGGATGGGGCAGAAGTGTATCACCTTGCAGCCCCCAGGAGCTGCACTTCTTACAGCTCACAAAAGAGATGCACAAAAGAAGGCTCCTCCTTGCAACAACTACCCACCCTCCTTAGCAGGCCCACACAGGCTGCTTGTCACCGTTACCTGGCTGTCACCTCCCCTGCCACTGGAGTGAGGTCTCCGGGAGGTTTCTGCAGGAGCTGCGTTGCGTTAAGTACCAAGGTGCAGGCGCAGAGGACATCAAATACACAATATGCTCTGGCTTAGAGCAAATCACCGCAGCTTTATGCAGTACTTAGACAGATGAAAGCAAAATTAATATTCTCATAAAATAACAAGGAAATACTTACTACTTTGGTTTTTTCACTCTGCTGATGTGTGTAGTTTTAGCTACAATAAAAAATTTTGTCTGATTACCAAAAAAATTGCTGAGAAATGCAGTGCAGTAAACTTGCCCTAGCTCTGCTTTTTCACTTGTTTTTAAAGCTGTACTAGATCATTAGGGCATATGCAGAATAAAAGGCAGCAAATCATTTGCCAAATAGAAAGACATTGGATTTCCGTAAGAATAAAGGCTTACATTTAAAAATATATACATCTACTTCAGCTTGCAACGGACCAAAGATAGGAAAGTGTACATTCCTTTGAGTAATAAATCATACTTGGCACTCTCTTTCGGAGAGCTATGTTAAGAACTAGTCTCCCAATAGTAACACACGAAGCTATTGGAATTTCATAAGCTTTCTACAATTGCATACATGAGGGAAAAAAACCAAAATAAAGCAGTTGGCATGAAGTAAGTTTGTATAACAAATAATTCTAGGATTTTTTTTTAATGAAGTCAGCCATTGGAGTGTGAAAAAATGTATTGTGTATCCCTGTGCTTGAAGGCAGAGCTGAAATTCAGCGAGAGGCCTTTGCACAGGGAGGGTGGTGCTGCAGCAGCCTGCTAGCACATCTATAGAGCAGAGCCCAGATAAGCCATCAGGAAAGGAGAATAAGCTCATGTGCAAAGTCCTACTCCTCACCCACCCTACCAGCACACTGCAGCCTGTGAGTCACTCAGAAATCCTGTAGAGACACAGACAACACGGTTACTTGCTTAAACACACTATGAAACGTGTCGCAGTTAATGCTTTCTCCACCTGTAAGTGCTGAAAGCATCAGGATACCCATAAAACATCTCCCACAAACAACCGCAATGACCACGGGATCTGCTGTTGAGCTTGTACTTACATTACAGCATCGGCCGGGACAAAGCTCAGCATTTAACTATTTCTTCGTAAACTGCTTCCACATGCTTGTCTGCTCACTGTGCCATTCCTTCCATTGATTGCTTGTGTTTGACAGCATCTGGGTTGCAAAACGATCCTCTGCCCCCTCTTTTGCAAAATCAGCAGGCTGCAGAGGGATGCGTGACCACTGCTGCAGCCGATGTATCCAAACAGCCCAATGCAGCAGAGGCTTTAGCTCCCCCTTCCCTGCCTGGGTTTTTCCTTTCTTTGTCTGTGTGGGGTTTTTTTTAAAGAGATATGGTCCTGACTAACCTCAAGTTTCAGGAGCACAATGCAAGCTCCAGGCACGGGGCAGTCAAACAGACGTGGAAGGATACCAAGACAGAAGGCCAAAATAACACCATTTTAAGAGATGTTACTCAAGGCATAACATGTATTTGAACTATTCCGTGTAACAGATCAAATTTTGTAGTCTGTTCTGCTTAATTTAAATTTTCTTATTGACATTTTGCTGCATTATTTCTTCACTTTTTGCATTTTTTTCAGCTTATACAATAGGCTTCTGCTTATTTATTTCACTCTTCAACTCTCCTTCTGTGTCAAAGAATGTTTAGATTTTAAATGTTCACAATTTGAGGAAGCCGTCTGTCAAAACTTCAATTTGTATAGCAGTTTTAGCAAATATCTTTACTATTTTGCCTCTGTTTTGCCAACATTATGCTCACACTCTTTAGGACTTCCTTAAATTAATTTTGTCGGTGCTGATTACATCAAGACTCAGAAGTCTGTGGGCTACCAGTAGCATCCTGAGTTTGGTTTCTCTTTTCCAAGCTGGCATGGGTAGCTGCTAGCACTTACACATTTTAAAACTCATCTCCTTATTAACTTCACATTCATATTCCTGTTCATGTGATCAATTGCATAAAGCAGACCTCAGCATTTAAGGCATTTCTAAGATTTTTCATTGTCTCCCCTTAGTCACTACTAGGGAGTTAGGTTGCCCTCCAGGAAAACCAAGAAACCTTTCCTTTGAGAGCCCTTCTAATTTTGCCAGTTGTGTTTCTTTGAATTCCACATGCAAGTGTAGAATGTTGCCCCTCCCCTTGATCCAGCAGCCTCCTGCCAGAAACGCATCATCCCAACCTGTCAGTCTTCATTTAAAAAGCTGGACTAACACAGCACTTCACAAGAGCTTCAGGACTGGCTGAAAGGATGAGATTAGGGATTTCTATGGAGTCTGGAGCTCTCTTTTCCCCCTGCAGTCCTGAGCTGCACAGGTGATGCACTAGAAATAGCTTCTGTACAGGGTAATGTCAGCAGAGGCAGAGAAAACAAACACAAAGTGCTAATGCAGCTTTGTACAGACAGAGGGCTCCTCCTTAGACAACTCCTGGACTTTACTACAACTCTACTGCTTTTGATTAGAAAAACCTGTTTTCCTGCCAAGGAGCTGAGGCTGACTCCTGTCATGTTGAAGTAACACTGCAAACACTAAGAGGCTACTGCTCCATTGTATAAAAGGAAATATTATTCTTCCAAGAAAAAGAAGTCTGTTTCACATTAAAGTACATCTGATAGTAAGTGAAATTATTTGTGTTATCGGAAGCAATTTACCAGAGGAGGACAACATCCTTATATTTGGAGTCCTGATCATGAAAGGTCAAGAGGAAGTGAGCATAAGTAGGCAACAACTCTGTCCCTACAATATTGCTTTTTGTTGCATAGAGATCGAAGAAAACACATTTTTCTGGTCATCACATCTCAGCTTTAACCACAGAAACACAAAGAAATCCTCTCTGAGATCGAGTAAACAAAAGGACATTGTAACCAGGCAGAGCAGACTGTTTAGCCAGGAAAACATGCAGTGCCAGTCTCCAAAACATTGCCCCACTGGATAAGCTCTTGCAGCACAATGATCTCACACAGCTGTCGTGTTGCTCCTAAGTTTCACTGCCGAAAGAATAGGCCCCAGTGCAGTGGCATGCTGAGAACGACCTTCTTGAGCAGGGCGCACATGCCACATAGGCCGGTAGGATGGCATCAGCCCTGTTTATCAATGTCACATTCTGAAAACACAAAACAATCCATATGGGGGGTGGGAATGAAGCCGCAGATGACACAGGAAGCATCGCAAGGACAGGAGGCGATGGGGGACAACACGTAGAAATAAAAATGCTTTAAAAGCACTCTCTCACAAAGTGCTCAAATCCTTTTCAAGCAGCAGGCATAAAGAGCCCTCCTTTGAAATTCCATTCCTAGAGTGAAAATAGATTGTGAACGACTAGCATTATTAGCAATCTTCTTATAGAAGAATGTCAGCTGAGGGCAGCCCCATGTCTGGAAGCTGAGCCTGAAAAAGCAGCTGGGCTTCCCACGTGGGAAGCAGGTGAAGGGCAAATTTCCCCTCCAGGGACATTTTAAAACAAAGGCAAAAATAAGTATTTGATTGATGCATTCTGCATCCCAGCTGTGAAAATCCAGTAAAATTAGAAGGCTCATTGCCGCAGAGTTGGATATGACTTTTATTGGTGCTAACATGGGTGAAGTGCAGCCAGCTACTCAAATGGGTGGCCTGCAAAGCTGATACCTTGTAAAATTCACTTGCCTCCTCTTTCAGTCAGAACCATTTTTCTTATTTCTCTTCCTCTTTAATTTTAATTCCCTCCTCCTCAAATGGGATACCTCTTCTCACACAGCACCCTCAGCATTAGCAGCCTCTCTATGCTGTCCATGAAGGGAGAGGCACCAAGGAACATCCCCTGATGCCTCTTGGGCATTCACTGTGGCCATGCCAGAATGGGGAGAGCTGGGCAGCACTGGGCAGCACTGGCCTGGAGGTAGCCAAAAACACGCCACTCACCCTGCCACATACAGAGCCAGTGTCACACTCAAGGATAAACCAGTGGTTTCATCAGCCAGATGCAGCCCACAGCTGTGCCCATGGTGAGGGGAGCTGAAATCTTCCTCAAGTGGCAGTGTATTGCAGCTTGGTAACAGATCCAGTTCAGAAGTTTCAAGGAACCTCTGACTGTTTTAGCTCTGTGGAAAATCTCAGAAGAGCTGACCCAACCACTATGAGAAATATGACCAAAAATATGCAAAATGTTAATCAAAATTAATTTCCATAGTGAGCTTTACTTCCTCCACAATTTTATTGGATTTTCCCAGGCATTGCAAGATCACCCTTCAAAGCTGTAGGAGAAAGACTGGCAATTTTCTGCTTAATTCTTCTCCAGTCCCCAGCATAGCTAGCTTCCAATTAAAGGGAATAAAAATGAAATTTAGCCATAAAATCTTCCTACAAAATCCATTTGTAGGAGACCTGCACTATGTAACAGCAAAGATTAAGGAGAGTGTTTGAAGTTGGTGAATGTATAACGGATAACTAATTAGTGACATTTGAAGATAAGCTGAATTTTCGACAATCTGAAATAATTTTTTTAAATACTAAAAACAGTGACAGGGTTTTAGTCTTCTGAGGTTAAATATATGGAACTGCATTAGCTGGATCTTGTAGTAAGATCACTGTAATATTTGGAACAGCAAACTCTTCATCACAACCTGCTTCAGCTGTCTCAAGTGACTCACATGTGGTTTAAAGGTGCTGCAAGGAAAAAGTTTTAAAAAAAGATGAAATATGAGGAAGAGGTGACCTAACTGAAAAATCTCCAGTACTTGCGTGCCAAGACCCCTGATTTGCTTCCGTTTTAAGTTAAAATTGTGATTTCTGTGTTTTGTAATTGATCATATCTGCGGTAGATCTCTTGTTAACCTAGATAAAAAGACAAAAATGTTATAAATTAACATTTCTAGGCTGTGATCCAGGATGATTAAAATACCGTCTTGCCCAGGCTATTAGTGCCATAACAATTTTAATGCCAGCAAGGCCAGGCAATTAGCATTTGTGTGATTAAAATACCAGCCTGGTCTTCTTGAGCCAGAGTGATTAGTATGTTGCCAGTCCTGACTATTAGTGTTAGCACCACCAATGGTGTGGAATTTTATAGTCCTTTGAGAATTAATTTAGGCTCATATTGGCTTGACATTATGCTTTTTCTTTAACTATACTTTACCTCATTGAAAAATGTATATGCATATTTCGAATACTTACGTAATTGTAAGAAAAAAATATTTTTGTGTGTTTGTACCACCATGATAATAGAAGATTTAACATATTGTCTGTGTAGGAGGAGTCATGAAAAGACTGGATTATCAAGTAGGAATTCCAAGCAGGGAAATTAAAACAATGATGAAATTTGTTCACCCTCTGACTAAAACTTAAATGCCAGCTCAGTCTGGCATGCAGCCAGAGCCGTGCGGCCTGACTGACCCCATTTGCCCAGGGCAGTGGATGCATTAACCACTGCAGTGCAGTGCAGCCCTCTCTGCATCCCGAGGTAGGTGCAGAACAGCTGATGGGAAGAGCTGCCTTTGACACCAAGTGTTCAAATTCAGGAGGTGGGCTTTTTCTATGATAAATACTGGCAACACCAATGAGGAGCAAAATTTGACATTAAGGGCAAAAATGTCATGGAAGAGACCTTGGCTTAGGCTATCCAGGAATAGTGGGATCATGAAGAACCACCTTTGTGGAAGCAGATACCTACAGAAGACTGAAGCCATGTCACAACAGACTGTTGGGCTGTAGCACTCAGGCCATTAGTGTTCTGCTCAGAATTGCACCTACACTGCATCTTAGGGCCTGTGTAGCATTTGTATATACGTATATCTGTATACACACTCTGTATTCCTATCTAATCATATATGCATATTGACCATTTGCTGCAACTTTGAATTTTCTATTTTTTAATCAACTCTCCAGATATCTATGTAGTCTTATTCTGTGACCACTCTGAATTCCTTAAAAACCTTCAGCAGTGAACTCAAACGCCTTGGAACTCTAGGTAGACAGGATTTCCTGTATCCCTTTATGCTGTTCCTCTCAGTTCAATCAGGTATGTGAGGTGTGATTTGCACTCACAAAATTCATGTTGACTTTCTCACAGTGGCATAGTTATTTATGTGTCCTCTAATTTTATTCTTTATTATAAATCTTGTGGAATTGTCCTGTAGAGATAATGAGCATACCAATCTGTAGTTCCTCAGATCCCTGTTGGAACTCTTTTTGAAAAATGGTCTCATCAGTTGCTTTCTAGCACTGTGGGAAGCAAAGGGTTTTGAAGCAAAAGTTAGAAGCATGGACAGTCACTCAGCTTTAAGAGTTGTTAAAAGAACTGATTTTTGAAAAGGTCCTAGTAATTTGTTATTCTTCATTTTCTCTACTGTTCTACATATATTTCACTCCAAGGCAGCAACTCTGTGTAGTTTTTGTCTGGAAGGATGCCAGCATGGAGATTTTCCTGTGCTCTATTGTGGTGAAAAAAGATGCAAATAACTGAATCAGCTTTTCCTATGATGGGCTTATTTGGTTTGTTTACTATAGAAGAGTTTGAAAAGCTAGGTAGAATTAGTTTTGCACTTTTGCAGGTTGTTCATCAGTAATCAGCTCTGAGCTGTGTCACTTCCAGTCTTGGTTTATTTATTAAATCATCTCTCCTGCATGAGAAGATGTTTCACCTAAGTGCTGGTAGCTAATACCTTCTTAAACATGATATCACAGGGAGTGTAAGATAGGCACAAGCTAGCATGAACCACTGTGTTCAACAGTCAGGCAGAGCCATGCTTAACACATTATTTTCCACAATTTAAATACCAAAGAAATTTACTCAGGAGGGAAAAATGAAGACCCATACATAACCATATGCAGACCCTCAATGGATGCAAGTAAAGCTTTGAAAAACATTTTAGGGATCTCTCATCTTTCTCCCTTGTACCTGCTCACCGGGCATCATGACAAGGCAGAAGAGTAGGCTGTGTGAAATGAGGGGTAGCATGAGTCAGATTGCAGTGTCAACAGTCTGCACCCTGCCTCCATCCTGCAGTCAGAGAAAATATTATTAATTATTGCAGTAAATAACAGTAAATATACTATACAAAATATAGATATATTATATTTTATGTGTATATTCAATATATAAATAAATACAATGGAATTTTAATGTATTTATTTATAAATATGTTCCTTTCCAAAAACTACAAACCAACTTGATAATCGTAATAATTATTATAAAAGTTGTTGATAACCATTATCTGCTGGCATAGTGCAGCCATGAGGAAGGAAAGCGTGATCTACAGGGGACAGAAAATGGTAAGTTACTAATAAGTGAGAGCTAATTTCAAGATTCTATGTGATTTTGATTTAGTCCCAGTCAAGCAGGATGCCAAGAAGGCATGGAGAACAGATTCAGAGAAGCCCTAGCAATACAGTTAGAGAAACAATGTTTGTCTTGAAAGAAAGAGATTAACATGCTTAATTTGTTTATCAAAAGAAGGTGAAAAAAAAAAAGCCTGATCATCAGCAAAAGCCATAGATAGCCAGGAAGCGGAATGTATTTTTTAACCTACTGAACAGTATTAATTTCTTATTTGCAAATGATGTTCTCATTTTTTCCATGTGTTTGTTTTCCTTTTTTTGTGTGTCTGTTCAACATTTCACAATTTTTCTAGCAAAACTTCTCCATGAGTGTAAAATTGAGACGTATTTCCCTCCCAAAAAAAACCTTCCTAAATCAGCTTTCGCAAACTTCTCGATAACCAGCTTTGCCTTTTACCTTCCGTTTCATCATGCACTGGTGTATTGCCCTCCCTATCAGACAACTCACTCATGGAGAAAATCTTATTTCACAGAAGCTTCCACTATCTGCTTTTTGTCTGACTAAAGAGGTACTCCCTGTCATTTTATGGTTTCTCTCTTTTTTTGTGTGTTCAGGCTCCCTCTACAAGTCAGCGGCCTTTTATTTCTGACCTCTAGTATTTCATACTAGTTAAGCAAAAATGGAGCTCTTCTCTCACCTTTCCTCCTCCATTTTCCTTTCTTCCCTGAAATCAGTTAGAGGGTCCAAAACAATCACTTCAGGAGGCCATTCCCAAGAGGGTGAAGACCAGATTTCGCTATGACCAGAAGAAATGCCTCAGCCCTAAGCAGGATTTCCCTTAGGATTTTGATTCTAACTGGCCTTGCCTATTCTCTTCTTCTACATATCATCTGGCTACATGAACACATAGAAGGCAAAACAGAAAGGAACAGCCAATGGCCACAACAGCTGTGGGCCACGGATATCCCTGAAGTTGTGCAGACACGTACACAGAGCCTGGCAGAGCCTGGCCGTGACACTACTGCCCCCAAAATGGATCTGCCCAAGGTGCCTCTACACCCACATATGGGTGGGAACTGGCTGCAATGCAAGACAGAACATGCACAGGCACACTTTTCCATGATAAACTTATAGTGACACCATCTGTCTACTTTACATTGTCAATGAATATTTTTATTTGCCAGGAAGAGAAGACTCTTAAGAGATTAGGTGTTAGATGGTGTTCTCAAAGAAAATAAATAAATCCTAAAGTGATAAGATAAAATAAAATAATAAACAAATCAATAAATAAGATAATGACCCAGATCATTACATCGGGTCAGGTTACATCCTGATCTCTGTTGCTGTCACAGTCCTCAAGCTCAGCTCTCAGATGCATTCTACAGCTTCTTTATAACATTTCCTTACAGCCTGTGATTCCCACCAAAGTGAGCCTAGCAGACTCATCCCATCAGAAATGTCAGACCCAAAAGTTTCCTTTCTGTCAGTTACCTAAGACAGGTATAGAAGAAAAAAAATTATGTCATGCATCACCATCACTCACAGATGTGCTGATATTTTCCTCCTTTCAGCCTCGCAGGCAGCAAAGGCCTGAAGGATTCGTACTGGAGCTGTTTCTAGGTCTCCTCTTACAGCATTGCACTGCATCTCTAGCTGCAGCATAAGAATAAGAAACTTTAAAATTGGTGCATGCTTTATTTTTGACAGGTTTTTTGCTGTTTAAAAGGTCAGCTACTGATTTTTGATAATGCCCAAACTGCTGTGGCTGCAAGGTAAGGGAAAGCAGAAAATACTTTGTTAACCTGGTCATCCCTATAAATATATGGACTCCCTTCATCTGTGCATTTTGTTAGACACCCTACTTCTCTGTGTCGAACTGGATGCGTTGGCAGGGGGGTTGGACTCGAGGATCTCCGGTGGTCCCTTCCAACCCGAACTTTTCTGTGATTCTGAAAGAGGGGTTTGTGCTCCCTGCTGCTCCACCCCACTGGGAACAGCGCTGAGGGCTCAAATTGCCACCATGTGCCTGGCCTCTTCTCAAATTATTGTTGGGTCTCCACTTTTGGTCAGAGGCAGGGACTGGCCTAGAAGGAGCACATTTTTGTCCAAAATAAGGAAACTTGAAAGATTAATATTAATCATTTTGGTGGGTTCTTTAAAGACTTTCTGCTGTCTTCATCTCTGCTGAAGATAGGACAATGGCAAGCCACAGTTATAACATTCAGATTGTGAGACTACTTGAGATGGAAAATATTTATATCCATGAACTCAAAGTCACAGGAGAATCTGTGCTGCTTGTTTCCCAAGCTGGAGGTTTTGCTTTGCAGTCAGTGAGTTTTAGGGTGGAAAAAGAAAGAAGAATTTCTTACAGATTTTTTTTGAGGGGAGGTTGTAAATAAGGACATTTTAAGGTATGTGAATATAGTAATTCTTTTTTCAGTTGTGTTGGGGACCTCGAGACCCATGTCACAAGCAGTTCTCTTAAACTCAACGACTGACAAAATGACACCACCAAGGTCACTGCCGTACATCAAGATGTGCACTGTAAGGTATAATACAACGCATTTATCATCAGTGTGACTTGATGCTATTTACCATCCAAAAAACAGTAAATACTGAGACTCTTTGGTTCTTCCAGAAGCTTGGTCTATTGGTTGTAGTGCAGGACAGAGCATTAGGGCTGAAGACCTTATTAATTTTTGTAATACTTGCATCAAGACAATCCTCAGTCACACATTGGATTGTTAGAGTTGTCTGCTTTTGGATGCACTACAGTCAAGCACCGAAGCTTTTGCCTTTTTAATTCTCTGAGGCAGCATAGAAAATGGATGCACAAAATTTCTGGCCAAAGCTAGGGACAGAATGCTTTCCCAAGGGAAAGGAGGAATCAAATGTGCCCAAGAAGACCAAAAAATGGGTGCATGCATCCTGGATCAGAGTTCCAGGACTAGCAGGCTTAATTCGCTGCAAAAAGGACACACATGTCCTGAACTGCTCCTGACTTGCGCTAGGAAGATGGTGGCTGGGAGCATGCTGACACTGACAAATAATTGACTAGACCTAGCCCCTGGCCGCCTTCATGGTTCTCAGGAATGAAGGAAGACATCAGGAGCAGGTTTTAGGCCACAATATCCTTAGGGCCACAAAGACAATCGCAGGGCTGCAGCAGCTCTCTGATGGAGACTGGCTTAAAGAGCTGGGGTTGTTCAGCCTGGACAAGAGAATTCTCCAGTGTGACTTTACAGCACCTTCCAGTACCTGAAGGGAACCTCAAGAGCGCCAGTGAGAGTCTTTTTATAAGGTCATGTAGAGACAGGACAAGGGGCATTGGTTTTAAACTGAAAGAGGGCAGGTTTAGATTAGATTTTGGGAAGAAATTCTTTGCCATAGCAGTGGTGAGACACTGGAACAGGTTGCCCAGAGAAGTTGTGGATGTCCTGTCCTCAGAAGTGTTCTTCAAGACCGGGTTGGATAGGAGCTTGTGAGCCAACAGGTCTAGTGGAATGTGTCCCTGCCCACAGCAGGGGGGGTTGGAACTGCAGGACCTTTAAGGTCCCTTCCAAACCAAACCATTCTGTGATTCTGTGAGAATTGTTCCAGTGAGTCATACCAAGCTCAAGAGCCACAATATCGGTACCATCAGTGCAGAGGCATTTGGTCAGAGCTCTAGGTTACATTCCTAGCTCTCTCAGGTGCAGTCCTTGAAGGGGCTTGGCACCTCTATGACGAGCCTAGCAAAAAAATAGATCCTCTGCACCATTCAGTGGTAGTGGCACCAAGTGTCTGCTGGCAAGAGAAACTGAACTGCTTTAACAGTGCTGATACTTACAAGGCTTTTCATTACCTGCAAGAAGAATGGGGCAGCTTGTCTCTCTCTGAGCCACCTTGAGTCCGCAAACTCAGGAAACCGGCCTACAAGAGTGGCACAATAGTTCAGGTATTTTTTTCCCGGTCTCTTTGTCAAAACAATTTTTGTTTTCTTTTTTGTGCTTTCTGCAGGAGTTGTTTGGCAATGACAGCTGGCTAGCAAGTCTTTAAATGGTGTGTAGGATCTTAGGGGGCAAAATTGGAGACTATAGCAAATGAACTTCATCACTGCGTCAATCAATTCAGAGCCTTCATGGCAGAGTTATGGTTTCTGAGAATCCAGGACACTAAAAAAGAGCAAATACTGACTATTTAGCTGTGATTAGCATAATCCTGATCCCAAGTTATTAAACTCTGCTGAGAGGCAATGTATATTAGCTTAGGCTGGATGCCACATAAAGACTTGGAGCAGGAAAAGAGTAAGCAGATGTTGGTCTACAAAAAATCGTGTAGGTATATCATTTGCCTACATGCATGGATCTACTTCTAATTAAATTTTGCTCCAATTTGAGAGGAAATTAGTGAATACACTTGAGTACAAGCATTCAGAAGGATGTAGACACGCTGGAAGAATGGTCCAGCCTTGTGAATTTCAAGGACAAATGCAAAGTCTTGCTCCTGGAAAGGAAGAGCCACTGGCACATGTGCAGGCTGATCCTGCCTGGCTAGTGGCAGCTCTGTGGAGAAGCAAGTGAGCAGCAAGATGAGCATGAGCCAGCAGTGCCCTGGCACCAAAGAAGGCCAATAGACATTGTGCTGGGGCAGAGCCAGAGACCAAAGGAAGAGATTATTCCCCTCTGCTCAGCACTTATTACATTACTGCCAGGCCCCGAACACAGGAGAAGCATTGACTGTAACTGGGTCGAGTTCAGCAGAGGCACCACTTTGGTGGGGGCTGCAGCACTGGCCCTGTAAGGAAATGCTGGATGAATGGGATTGCTCAGCCTCAGCCCAGATGGCTTCGGGAGACCTAACAGCTCCTGGTGCCAACAGGGAGATCAACGCTGAAGAGGAGCCGGACTCTTCACAGCAGTGAAGGACAGGAAGATGGGAACCAGCAGGTATATTTTGAAAGAACAGAAATTAAAAACGGTGTGGTTTGGGATGGGATAGAGTTAATTTTCTTCATAGTAGCTGGTAAGGGCTGTGTCCTGGACTTGTGCTGAAAACAGTGTTGATACCACAGAGACGCTTTCCTTACTGCTGAGCAGGGCATGCACAGGGTCAAGGCTTTTTCTGCCTCTCACCCTGCCCCACCATCAAGGAGGCTGAGGGTGCACAAGGAGCTGGGAAGGGACGCAACCAGGACATCTGACTTCAATGGGCCAAAGGAATATTCCAGACCATATGGCATCATGCTCAGCAATAAAACTGTGAATGGAGGTTGGCAGGGAGGCAGCTGCTCAGGGACTTGACTGTTCATTGGTTGGTGGGTGATGAGCAACTGTTTTCGTTTTCATAACTAATTTTTTTCTTGTGTTTTATCTTACTCTCTCCTTGATGTTTTGGTGTTTGGGATTTTTTTCCTTACAATTAAAAAAACAAATCAGCTTTTTAAATATTGAACTGATTTTATTTTAATACATAAGTTTCTTTCTCACTTTTACCCTTCAGATTCTTTCCCCCATCCCACTGTGGGGGAGTGAGCAAGCAACTGTGTAGTACTTCATCACTGGCTGGGGTTAAACCACAACAGCTGGATAGAAGTTTGTCCCTATGAGGACAACCAAGCAAAGGCACAGGTTGTCCAGAGAGGTGATGCACTCTCCATCTCTGAGGGTTTTCAAACCCTGACTGGATGGAACCCTTATCAGCTTGGCCTGACCTCAGAGCTGACTCTGCTGTGAGGCAGAGGCCTCCTGTGCCCCCCCCCACTTAAATTTTGCAGTCCTGTGATCCCATGATCTTTCATGTCCATCCTCTTCAAAACATGTCCCTCCAGTCCTTTAAAATTCTGGGCAGACATCACAGCAACATCTGCAATATGTGCAGAGCCACCTCTTGCTGTACCTTACCTTGTACCTTCCTGAGGTCCAATCTCAGCACTGCAGCTGCACTTCAGCAAGATGGCTGAAACAGATTTCTTTGGGTGCTGCATGGGAGGAACTTCCTCCTTCTTCCCTCCTTCTAGTAGTTCTTGGTTAAAAAAAAACCAAACAAATAAAGAAACAAACAAAACGCTGCATCTTTATCTTACTTTCATATCTGAAAACAGGTAAAAAATTATTGATGAGAGCCCCTTTGTGTCTCCATTAAGAAGCTTTAATGGGAATCTGGGCTATCTGCCTTGAAGACACATATGTAGGTACATTTCCACAAGATACTCTAGAAGGTAATAATAAACCCCTTTGCGAGCAGTATGTGAGTTTACATTTGTATCTGATTCTGTTCTCAGTTTGTCTCATGCATAGTTCTGGCCATGGCTAAAGAGTTTGATTCTCAGACCAAATGCATTGCTCGTAATTTTTTATGAAACTAGAATCTTCAAATTTCTTCAAACTCATAGTTTAGGTACTTTTGATTGAAAAAAAAAATCCAGAATGCATTAAAAAACAATAAATATTGAATTATATAAGCATACACTGACATTTCTTTAAGTCCACAAAAATAATACTACAGGAATAGATAAAAAATTGCAACATTACTGCCAGAGGAAGGATGAAAGCATGTCCCTCAAACTGGGATGAAAACACTCTTGTGTTGGGACTATGTGTCACTGAAAGGACTGAAAATTACATCTGCACAATGTAGGCACCAATTACTCAGAAAACTGTGAATTTTCATGCTATATGTTTTTAAAATATAGGCAGGTGCTCATGTTTGCACCAGCACTGGCATTGACTAATAGTCATAGAATCATAGACATAGAATCATAGTCATAGAAAGCCAATCATACCCTGGGCTGCATCAGAAGAAGTTTGGCCAGCAGCTCAAGGGAGATGATTCTGCCCCTCTACTCTCTCACAAGATCACACCTTAAGTGCTGCATCCCGGTCTGGTGCTCCCAATATGAGAAGGTTGTGGACCTGTTGGAGCAAGTCCAGAGGAAGGCCATGAAGATGATTAGAGGGCTGGAGCATCTCTGCTGTGGAGACAGGCTGAGAGAGTTGGGGTTGATCAATCTACAGAAGAGAAGCCTCTGGGTAGACCTCATAGCAGCCTTCAAGTACCTAAAGGAAGCCTACAGGAAAGACAGGGAGGGACAGTTCATCAGGGAGTGTAGTGATAGGACAAGAGTTAATGGTTTGAAACTGAAAGTGAGTTGATCTAGGTCAGGGTTAGGGAGAAATTCTTCCACTGGTGAGGCAGTGGAACCAGTTTCACAGAGAAGTTGTTGCCCATCCCTGGAAATGTTCAAGGCCAGGTTGGATGAGGCTTTGACCAGCCTGTCCCTCCTGATGACAGAGGGTTTGGAATGAAATGAACAACCTTCCAACCCAAACCGCTCTATGGTTCTATGATAATCATAGAATCATGGGATTGTTAGATCGGAGAAGATCATTATGTCTCAACTTTAGCTGAGCACTGCCAAGTCCACCAAAAAACAGGTGTTCCTAAGTGCCACATCCCTCAAATTTTTGAACACTTCCAGGGAAGGTGATTTCGCCACGTCTGGCCAGTTTCTTCCAATGCGTGACCACCCTTTCAGTGAAGATATTTTTCCTAATACCCAAACGAAACCCTCCCTGACACAACTTGAGGCTGTTTCCTCTCGTCCTGTCACTTGTTACTTCGGAGAAGAGATCAACCCCTACCTGGCTACAGCCTCCTTTCATGCCCTTGTAGAGAGAGAAGTTTCCCCCATGAGCCTTCTTTTCTCCAGGCTAAGAAACCCAGCTCCCTCAGCTGCTCCTCATGGGAGCTATGTTCCAGACACCGCACCAGGTTTGCTGCTTTGCTTTGAACACACGCCAGCACCTCAACGTCTTGCAGTCGCAGCGTCGTCTAATTTCTTCTTGTTAATTTGCGCTTGTATTCCCTTTCTCTCTTCCAGCCGGGCTCCCCGGCGAGCGCAGCTCTGCGGTGGGTATCGGGGAGCAGAGGAACCGAGGGCTGCTCCCTGCGCTGCCACCACGAGAGGTCCCCCCAGCCCCGCCAGCCGGGGCTGCGCCTGCCGCCTGCCGCGGCGTCAGGTCGCAGCAGCCGCTGTCGTCTTGAGAAAGCCACTTCGTCAAACTTGGGTGCCTGAAATGAAGCACCTGGCTAAGAAATTTATTTATGGGGTTCCCCCCCCCCTCAATGGACATTGACTAAATATTAAGAATAATTTAGAAAAATATTCTGTCTCTGGTAAACCCTCAAATAAACCCAATCATTTTCTCTCGTCTCCGAAGCTACTTTTAAAACTATAATGGATGTGAAAACATTTTGGTACCAGCGGGGGCCCCTCGCAAATGGATGTGCACTAAACCTTTTCACACAGCACTTGTCACTGAATCGTATTCAGAGCTGCATGTTGGTAGGCATGAAGATGACTTCAGGCAGGGGTGTGCTCCAGCTGAACTGTGAACATGAATAAAGGCCTGTGGCAGTGAAAGTGACACATATCTCTGCAATATTCATCAACAGGAAAGGCAGGTGCAGGCAGCAGCAAATTAGCCATCCTGTTAGGTTTGGTCAATGCTGTACCTCAATGGTTGTCACTCATTTTTTAAAAAATTAATTAAAAATCATGTGAGAGACCAACTCGTTGCAAATTAATTGCTATTGCAAAAGGTAATGGCGAGGAACAGATTGGCCTAGTTGTACAATTAGAAAGAACCAGGGGCTAAATTTGGTGAGATTGTGCCCTAGCCTTAATCCAACAAAGCATGCATTTAATTTTCAGTTCATAAGCAATTTGTTGACATCAGTATAATTATTCTCATGTTTGAAACTATGCACCTGTAAAAATGCCATAGAGGGTGGGACCTCTCCCTTCAATACCCTCAGAGTGTTCACACAATAGTGCTCTTTATAGTGTCTGAAAATCTGGTTCCTCAGCTTCCTTTGCCTGCAGTGATACTGCCCTGTATGAGAAACAGGTCATTTTGGGCCCAGTCCTACCATGAGCTCCACTTAGGCAGATGTCGAAGCCATAAAGAGTCTCTATAGCCCAATCCTCTTAAAGCCTGTTTGCACTAACTGCCATGATGAATCCAGGTGCCTGTTGCATTCTTTCTGCATCAAACTGAGTTTGGAAATATGACAAAACAACTTCAGGTAATTCAAGATTATTGCTGCATCAGGGGAACAGCTTTAGCTTGCGAAAAACTTAGGCAGTGCCTTGTCTGGAAAAAATGACCTGTTCACTTACAGCCTCAAAAATTCTGTAAGTGGCTTATGATTAGGACACTGTGAGAATCCAGTCCAGTAGACTTAGAGGTTGGTTTACCTAAGCTCCCTAAAACTCTTGCTTAATTCCCAGATAAAAAAATGTTCTGTAAGTATACAGCACTGTTACCAAGCGAAACTGGGGAAAGAGGCTGCGTCGGAATGTGCGATGCCCTAGCAACAAAGCTCAGAGAGGTACTGCAGCACACAAAGCACAGTGCGTGTGTTTGCATGCACTAGTCATAAACACTTAGGCTCTAGCACTGGATGACCCAGGGGGAAATGAAGTAACCTTGTAAGTGGCTGATTAGAAGGGAAAAATGTTATCCTGTCATTAAAGAGTGATTGAAGAGAGGAATAAATTTCCAGACCAAAGACACGAACTGAAAGAATTTGAATTACTTTCTGATGCTAAGTATATCAGGCATTTGGACAGTGGCCATAGCTGCAAAGCTACTGTGTGGTGAGCCAGGAGTCAAGTTCACCATGGAACTGTCACCACGGAGGAGTGGCTGAGGAGTGCCCTTCCCAAAAGGCACCGGCACACTGGTCACATGGACTTGTGTTGGAGCTCAGTCACGCAGTAAGTTAGAAGCTTTACAAAGTGCCAGGTTGATGCCTTACAGTAGTGCCTTCAGCCATGGCACCAGCTTTTTGTTTGGATATCAAAGAGACAGGAAAAATACTTGTGTGCATGTGTATTCCTACAGGCATTCTATTCCACCCAGAGAAAATAGAATCTGACCCTTAAAAGGGGCTGCTGCGGAGATTAGAGCACCAATTTCAGAAGCAGTTGCCTTGAGTCTGCCAGCTTTGTACTTAAACACTTAAAGTTCTGAAATTTTTGTTTAGTGGATATTTCTAATGTGAATGAAAAGTGCAAGAGAAAGCTTATGTACAAACACAAATTGGAGTTTTGAAGCCTAGTCTCTTCTAAAAATCTTAGCAATTGTGTAGAAAAACTTGAACGAACCCATATGTTTGCATCAGCTTTGAAGAAAGAAAACATATGAAAATCTTCTTCTTAGGGCACGCATTTCTACTTGTTATCAAACTATTTATGATCACATATATTTGTATAGAAGGGCTTTTTCATATTGTTTTCATATTTCAGTGTCTTACTTTATGATGGTTGGTACCAGAATTACTATAGAAATGGGGAAACTCTGTTACATAAAGTGTGTATATCAGCAAAAATTCATGCATGGAAGCACATGCGATATGTAAATACAGAGGGCATGACTAAAGTCTCAGTAGCAGAGTGTATGCTACACAATTATCATCACTGCAGTTTCTCTTGGGTGTCATGTTTTTCACCCATCACTTCTTTTCCTCTTTCTTTTTTCTCCTCCTCCATAACATGGAACACAGTGGCACCAGGATGCAGTTGCCACCATGGGGTGCAGAAGGTGCCTCCTGTCCTTTCTCTTCACCTTCTGCACAACTTTAACTTTACATTAGGGAGTGATCCTCTTGCTGCTTTATGAGCTGAAGTGTAGGACTGACTTCTTCAAAACAGACGTTTCTAGAAATGCCCCATTATCTGCAAAAATCCCCAAGTCCCTGAATGTGTTTTTTCATGTCATTGATATTAATTCAAATCTCATCACTGCAGTACAAATTACAGCTGAATTTGGCCTTTGCTGTCTTTGAAGCAATAAGGGAAAACATGTGTGTAATCATTAACATCTGTGAATTTGCACGTTTTGAGGCGCATTTTTAAATTAAATGAATGTGGTTTCTGAAGATCTTATTAGTCGAGTAGGCATAAATCCTACAGCTATATTGAAGTCTGAGGTGCAAATAACAGTAAAGCTTTGTCTTCAAATGCTCACAAGATTTTCATAAGATATTTTGCATTAGGCAGTAGCTTTATCATAAAAACTTTCAGAAAAACGTACAGACGATTGTGCTGAGAGTAGGACAGATCAGAAATAAATACATAAAGACAGGGTTTTTAGGAAGAGGTAATAAAGACCATATTTGGATAATATAGACCATATTACCTCTATTCATATACTTCATCTTGTTTATGTCCTTAAATGGTCACTGCTACTGTAGCACTAGACACTGCTCAGAGGCAGGATTCCAAGTTTGAAGTGCCCCTTCATTTTTTTCTTTATTACATTCAAAAAGTTTTAACACAGTTAAGAGTTCACCAGTAACCCACCTGTGATGTAGCAGACATTTTATTTTTTAAATAAGCATCACACATTTGAAAATGCCTAATGAATCTTCTCTGTGCCTTTGTGCACTGAGAAGTGGGGCTGCACAGAAGTCTTGTTCCCAGAATCCAGCAAATGGCTCTGGACAATAGTGGAAATATTCCAACCATTTCCCCATCACCCTATTTAAAACTTTACCCACACACTGAGAACCATTTAAACATTTTAATCCTGTTAAATGTTTGGACCCATAGAGGACAAATTTGTGCCTAAGCACTGGAGTTACCTTTGTAAAGTTTGGAGGGTTTTATTTTTAATTTTTGTGGCTCTGCCTGAAGCACAACTAGCTGCCAAGGTGCTCCATCATCTGCATCCAACTCCCTGACTGGCCAGGCCGGGCATCTCGTGGAGTTCACTGAAGCTTTAGCCTGGCTCACATCCCCAGATGTCTTTCCTATGAAAACCAGCTATCTGAGGTGAGATGGCTGGCATGCACATGGGTTCACCCCAAAATGTGATCCAGACATGGCCTTTGCGCACACTCTGAGTCAGAAACTCAGATGTTTGCCAGGTTATGGTGTCTAGACACAGGCTTAATGCTTCTGAGACAATAATTTAGGTTTTCCTGCACGCAGGTTTCTCATCTGCATAGTGGAGGTAAAATAATGCTGTCCATGTTGCTTGCTGTCAGCAGTAAGAACGGTCTCCTGAGCTCCTTGTTGAGAGTTAGCATACGCACATTCTAATTTCTGTTTAGATCTCTAGCCAGTATAATCATTAATACATGCACAATAATTTGTTGTGAAGTGTTAGGGCATCTATATAGCACATATCATACTCCATACTATGCAAAGTCAAAAGGGCAGATTAAATTGAAGTTTGATCTCTCAAGGATATGTAATGTGTGCTTCTCTGCTAAAACCTGACTGTGGTGATGACTGTGATGATGCCGCACACCACATAAATGCGGAATGCTTATAAAAAGAAGTATGTCACACCACCTGTTCTCATCCAGCCTTTCTTTTTTTATCTAAAGCAGCTGCAAGTGAAACGCAGACTTTCAAGCCAAAGAAACACTTCAGCCAGCATCCAGTTTCAAAGGGTTCATATTAAAATTGTATGAAAAGAAATCCAACAGGAATAACTCTGGGAATTCAAAAGCACAAAAACTTGCAGTTTCAAATTCCATTCTGGAAGATTACTTATTTTTAGAGACAAATAATAAGCTCTGCTTCACTTTAAAACTGTTCTATTTCTGGAGCTCCTGCCAGCTGCCTTCTCAATAAAAATGAGTAATAATAATAACTACAACATGTGAACATTGGCCTTCTCACAAGGGCTTGCAACTTTAAAAAAACACTGCTAACAGTTGCTGCAGCGATTGCATCCATGGCCACACTCACCATAAAATAAGGTAACTTAAACTTCTGGCTGCAAATTTTGTTAGGAATTATTCTAGGTAAATAAATGAAATGCAAGCTGTCAGGAAAAGTGTGCATCTGGACACCTGTTTTTCATTTATAACATTGGATTAGGTTCATCTCATCCTGAAGGCAGGAAAAGCATCATCTGAACCCATCTGTGAAAAACTGAATAAATGATAACTTATGCAAGAATGCAGAAATGCCCTTTCAACTAGAAGTAAACAAAATGGGTCACTGGTAATTAAATTATTGATTAACTTGGCCTGCCATCCATTCCACAATGCTAACAGATGCTTATGCAACTGTTATGCAGACAACACACCTCAGCACACTTTTGGATACAGGAGCCTTGATTGTTTGAATGTGTAGTAGCCTCCCAGTTAATATATAAATATTGTTTTTAAAGCTCAGTACTTTCTGGGCCAGAAGGAAAAAGAACAAAAAATGGTGAGTTTTAGTTCTGTCAACAGAAGGACTCTTGTGACTATCTAAAGTCTTTTCTACCAGCAAATTTTCTCATCAAATTCCTTTGGCTCCACATTCAAAAGAGCTTTATTACAGCTGAAGCAATGATACACATATAAAAGAAGATGCAAGTGTGGGTGCCAGGCTGCCATGCATATGGGCGTCACAGAGTCATATACACTCACAAAGGTGTATGACAATTTTTCATCCTTCTGTATATGAACATGCCATAGCTATGGCCTTCAGCTAACATGCAGCATCCATATAATGCTCATGTCCCTAATTCATGCCTGATGAATGTGCCTTCAATCAGTAAGTTTGGCAAAATAAGTAAATACACATATAAATACTTCCAAACTAGTATCAGTTTGGCCCGAAAGTGTAATAAATTACATTCTTACAACACTGAAGAAGTATGAGATCACAATTGCTACATCACTAGAATGATTTTTTCAGCAAAGGGTTACAACTTTCAAATAGAAAGTCATTGTCATGAAAGATGACACAATTGTCTCAAAAACAAATAAAATTAAGGCAAATCCATCTTTATGCAATTAAATAGGTATTTCCTTAAACAGTTGTATTTGGGAAGAAGACATTAATTCTGTCTGGGAACAGAAATAGCCTCAAATAAACAAAAAGGATTGAATCCGAAATTAACTCTATCTCAGCCAAAATCAGGACAGCCTGTGTTTCAGTGTGTTTGCACCTAAACTAGTCCTTTTTTCCACCACTAGTTCCTGTATTGTTAAGTTGCCAGTACAGCCACTCGTTTTCATTACAGAAATCTAAACTATGAAACAAGAGCAATATAATCGTTAATCAAATACTATACAAATAGCAGCATTTGTATCATGGCCTTAAGGGCATTGGCTGATTTTAGATTGGAGTTTTATCTTGCACATCGTATCATCTAGTGTAAAATTTGAATATAAATATGAGGAAAGACATTTAGATAAGCAATAGGAAAGCAACTTCAGCAGCATCTCCAGTGTCTTGGTTTTGTAAATCATCTGCATATAAGGCCACTTTTTTCTGTCTTTCTTTCTTTATTCATTATACCCTAATGTTACCTAGGCTTAGTCATTTTGAGGAGCTTGTTCCAATTCCTTTTTTGGGAGTATATCAAGGTGAGAAGCCAAATACAACTTCTAACAAGAATAACTCGGCAAGACTGTTCTCAGAGAGACCCTTAGATGCTTTCATTATTTCATCCTAAGCAAAATTTGCAGCTGTTCAGTGATGACTGAAGACCTTCCAAATTTTTCCTTTTTGTTGTGGATCTTTAAATATCACTAGTTTTGTATATGTCTGCCCAACATGTCTTGACAGCTGCTTGATCTCATATTATCTGATAAGAAAATGTAGAATAATTTACTGTTATTAATTATAAACTTTCTTAAGAGCTACTTTGCAAATGCAGAAGAAGCAAAGTGTACTCACATGCAAAGTGTACTCATAAAACGAGCAACATATAAGTATGCCCTGACAAGTTTACCATCTAAGTATTGCCTTTATTCCCAGCAAAAACTCTTTTCCTTATGACTTCACTCCAGCTGGTTCTGGGGAAGGAAAGATAAAAGGGTGCTGGGCTCTGCTGCACATGCTCTGCTCAGCCATAGGCACCTCTCTGAGCTCCCTCAAACCATGCAGGCAACCCAGCTGTCGAGCTGCTGAAGGCACTCTCTGCCTCTTGGCGTCACGCTGCCCAGCACCAGGGGCTGGGAGCATCCTGGTCTAGGATTACAGCTATAATAATAAAAGGCCTGGAATCAAATTTAAAGTAAAAATAGCTGTGTAAAAAATCAAAAGAAAGCCAGGTTTTCCACTCTTCCTACAGCTGCACAGAGGCTTGCGAGCACGTCTGTGTACTTTGCTACCAATGGTTGCACATCTGCCAAACCCATCTCCCAAGCCTGGCAGACCTTCAAGGCATCTGTATTAACAGAGTACTGAGTTTAAGGGGATAAATTTTTCTGAGAAGTATGAAGTCTCTCATACTACACTAGCATGTTTGCATGGATGTCAGTCCTGAGCTGGCCCTTGTCTGGCAAGTTCAAAATGCAAGCGCCCACTCCTGCCCATACACACACAGCACAAAGGTCTGTATTTTTCTACTCTCCACAAACACATATATATGCATATACATATATATGTATATATATATATATGCAGATACATTCCTTCTCAGTCCCTCAGAACTATTTTTCCAGTGAATTTAACATCACTAGCTCTAAGATAAAGCCTTCACTTTTTTCTTTTTCATTAAAACAAATTCTCTCATGATGAATATGGATATAAACCTACAAAACATTATTTCTTTCTCTGGTCTTTATGGATGAAATTCAGCTCTGGCACAGATGGCTCTGTATATCATCTTGTCCTAGATGAAAAGATTGCAGAAAAGGGGACTGCAGGATTCTCTATCCAAAGTAGCTCAAGCTCTTAGGGGAAAGGTCTCAGCTCCACTGCTTAGTTGCTGCATAGTGCTACAGCCTCCAGCAGTGACTTTGGGGGCTGTGTTGCTGTGACTTCAGGGATCTCCACAGCTATGCAGTTTTCCTGGCAGCAAGACATGGAGGTCTAAGCCTACAAATGCTAAACTGCAGGCTGCTCTCCCCTAAACTCTCTGTGCTGTACCTCTAATACTGCTGCAGGAGTATTTGCAATCTATCTGCTCCTGACACGTTGCTCCTTAGGCTTCAGTAACAGCGCTCACAGGAGCAGAAACCTACACAACGATAAAAGAAAACCAGTTATCAGGAGCTTTTATGATCTAATGTTTCAATCTCTTCATGGATTACGCTAACTAAATGGAAGTTAAAAAGTGTCTTTACTTCAATGCCAGTTCAGCTATGAGGTTCCTGCAATTCAGCATGGAGGAGGTTTATCAAATCCCCTTTTAATACACTACAGTACTGGGTCCCAAGCTAAGACTGATGGAATGAAGCAGCTTTTGATTATGGAGCAGATTTTCAAATGAAGCCATAAGTGCTGAATTCTTTGCCTTGACATTATATCTGAACATTTTTTTACAGATTTCAATCCCTCTGAACTTTAAAACTTTACAATAGCATAATTTATTTTAATCTTTCCTAAGTACTTATCTGATATATTAAAATAGATACTTTATATTGTGATTAAGCCCTCAGGCTTCAGAATTTGTAGATGCAGTTATTGTGAAAATAAAATGTAAAATCAAAAATTGTATCTCTAATGACAGTGTTAGATTTATCAGTTTATGGTTTTATTACTGTGATTAATATACAGCCCCTGTGCTTTGATGTAAAAGGAGCCCACAACTGTGAGAACTTTTGTCCAGTGTAGCACAAACCAATATTAATAATTGACTTCACTGAAACATTTTGTCAAGGACACTAACTCAGCTATGCAGGAGTGTTTATAATACAGGATTTACAGGATAATATTTAGGATCTCCAGCACTTCTGCCATGGCTATGTCATTTTAATGCCCAGAAATGCCAAACTCCACAGACAAGTTAAATGTTTGGAGCACTGCTATGGAATGAGGCCACATGAACATCTAGATGATGGGGCAAAAATCAAATTCATGACCAAAATTAGATACTGAAGGGTTCTCACTATCTGGTGGAGTCTGAAGCATCTACAATTGGGATATTTACAGGACAGCACACTGACTGTGTTGCCAAATACATGAAGCAGTAGAAAATGGGGAGAGAAGGGTAGGTCCCAGTGTCTTCCTGGGGGCCTGAGGGTGCTGCACTCTGCTGCCAGATCTGCTCGCAGCCAGCTCCAACCAAAAATGTTTATGGATGCCTTTGATTAAAAAATAGTTTTTCAAATTGTGTAAGAATTTTGGATTAGATTGTCCCATCTTTCAAGCAAAAGGATTAAAAGATGGATTGGTTGTATTCAGCCAGATTCACTGTTTCATCTACCATCAGTGAAGCAGAGCAAGACTTTGGGAAACTACTTGCAGCTTTTGGATTGTCTACCTAAATTTAGCCTGCTTAGACTTGCCCTCGCCAGAGAACAACCATCGCTCATGAGATCCTCTGCGATGTCAGGGCTGGCTGTGATGAGGGCAGAAGTGGGGTGGCTGGAAAGCAGGAGGCTTAGCCCTTTCATCAGTCTTTATGCAGTGGAGGAATATTAAGAAGCTTTCACCAAATACAGCTGCTCTACTCATCCACAAATTGTGAAGGCAGTTGGGGCAATCAGGTGAATCCCTCCAGGGCTCACTTGGCCAATGCTGGCACAAGTAGATGTAATTTCAATCACACAGGTCAGCAGAGGTGAAGTGGTGAATGGATGTCTCTCCTGTTTTTAGGGCAGGAAAATCATAAATTATAAACTGAATTTAATGTCTACAAAAAGCTAGCTCAGGGATCTTCACATGATTTATGCATTGCAGACCTTAAAATTGTGCCTTAATACTGATTGAAAATGGAGGCAATGCATACTTCATAAGAAAGCAATGGGAGCCAAACATAGAAAATACACCAAAACATTTGTTTGTTTGTTTTCTCTGTGTTTTTCTTTTTTCCTAAATTACTCACTTTATGGCTACACCATCAGGTGCCAGTCAAGATCGGGATGAAAGGATAAAAAAATAAAGCTGCAGTTTGTGCATTTGAGGACCCAGGTGCCACTCTAACACGAGATGTTGTGTTCTGACTACAAAGCATCTCAGAGGGTTTAGGACACAGAAAATAAACAGGACCAAGCGCAAACACTATGAAGACTAATTTTAGCCCTTAGCCTCTTATTTCACTGTTCTGAACTGGAACAGAAACTGCAGAAAAAAAATTCCTGAGAGCTAAATCTCCATCTTGGTTACATGGATATTTCTCTATGTTATATGACTCTCTCCAACCTGTCGTGTTCTGCTATCACTCAAAACCATTTATAACTTGTTAACAAGGTGGTGAGAGGGAGCTGAATATTTTCCCAGAATGGTATTTACACATTTTAATAAAGATAAATATCTTGATCGTTTTAAGGCCACATAAAATAGTGCCGCAAAATAGCCTTCTTTGACATCTGGCAAAAAATTCATTTGCCAGAAGGTGCTGGAATGTCATGGATAAATTACTTTAACCAAAATCAGACTGACCATTGACAAGAACAAAACATATGCCACAGATTTCTTTATAATTTCATAGCTATTATTAATATATTAGAAATAATATTGTAGGAAAAGCTCTGCGAGAGCTAGAGAAAACTCAGGCCAGGGAAGAATAAACTGCTGTGGCCTTGATGCAGATTTCTCTAGGAAACATGCATTTCTTAAGTTCTGAAGGCAAATCAATTTATGATTTTTACAATGCTCACATATTTTCATTGTGCTTTTGAGAAATTGCCCCAAATTGTGTATTCAGTGATTAGATTTATATAATGTGAGTGACTGAAGAAGGTAAATTTGGTATGTCTTGGTGAATTAATGCAGATGTATGTCCTATCACCATATATAAAAACTTAAGAAAGATGTAATTAATAAGTAATCTGTGAAATACAGTGAGAAAAATACAAGGTGTAATGAAAAATATAATAAATGTTAATTTCATCTCTGTAGTCCACGTAAGAAAATATAATCCTCCTTAAGAGCTTAGCAAAGCATCTATAAAACACTCAGTCCTGAAGCCCTGCATCAGAAGACATTTGACATCTGTGCCAGCATCTGCTGAATCAAAGTTCACATTGAAATGAGGTTTCTCCCTTTCAAATTTTCAGTTTTCTTTGTTTCTTTCAGTCCTCCTTTCCCCTGCACCCACCACTACACAGTCTCTTTTTTCCTCATTTATTGCCAGAATGCAGAAAAGTTCTTTAAGCATTTTTCCCAGCCCCATCTGAGGAAAAACATCAAACTAAGTGAGATGCAAATAAAATGCCATCTGTTTTCACATGTTTTAAAGTGCCTGACTTTTTTTGTTTATAATTTAAAAAAATACTTGATTTTAAAACCTCAGACTTTAAATGATATCTTCATTATGCCATGAAAACTAGCAAAACAGCAAAGGATGAAGAAAGCAGGTTTTTAAATTAACATTTTCTTTTTCCCTGACAAGCTTTAACAGAAGCAGCTGGAAGAGTGAAAGAGTTAATTAGCTGTATGATATTTAACCCTTTGCATGCCAACTTTAATCTGCATTTTTGAAAGGAATCAACATGTTTGGTGCACTTGCCCTACTTGCCTCCCAAGTTAAGCTTTTGGGATAAGTGCATTCTCCTCTCCTCAGCTGACCACCAAATGAAGGCTCTTTGCTCTCATTTTGCATCTGTTTTGCTACAAGTTACACTGCTGTCCCAGGACAATAACAGAGAAACTGTGACCACTGAGTCGCTGGCACTCCTGTGTCCAAAAATGCAATCTTTGTGAGAAAATAAATTGCTGAGATACTACCTGCAGACACAACAATAAATAAATAAAGAAAATCCACAAACAAACAAAGAAAATCCCCAAGGATTTGTGGGTTGTGTCTGTCGCATTCCCTGAAGTGCAATCTTGAGATGATGTGTATCTGTACGTGTATAAAACTAGGCTGCACAATGGTCACATTTGGTGATACAGGTGAGGAGATATGGGTGTAGAAAACGAGCATCAGCCACTCTTCCAGTCTCTTCATCCCAGGCTGCTTGATGGCCACATTTATCCCCAGTATCCCGTGAGTAAGTCTCACTCCACAGAGTGAGAGCAAACCCACAATGGGAGGTGCTACTCATGCTGTCCTGTGTCCTTGGGATCCCTGTCCCGGTGGGCACGTACCCCTTCGTGCTGTGGAGGTCCCCAGACAGCTCCTTTTTGAACACCACGTGCAGCCTGCCAGCACACAAAGGCTGAAGTAAAGACGGAAGGCATTGACCTGATTTGGGTGTACATCACTCAGGCTCCCACCTGATTTCTTTAGGAGAAGGAAACTGCAGGTGCCTCGAGGCAGAGCAAGGCTGGGGCACGAAGAAGAAAGTGGCAGTGACAAGCAGCCACAAGCCTCTCCAGCTGCCACCTCCTTGCAGAGATGCTGCAGCTGCAGGAGCCACAGGCTGCTCTCGGAGCTCCAGTCACTGCTGCTGCATGGGATTCTCACGGCAAAAAAAGAAAAGCTACCCACTCTTAGTTAATAGGCATTCTGGTCCTCTCCCGAGACTATGATTCCCGCTGCAGTGGGGTGCAACCTGCAGGGCTGCCTGTCATGCAGAGACATAATTTGCTCTTCTTTGCAAAGCAGAAGCGCCTTTGATCCACAGCCTGGATTAAAATTCAACTTTGAAGGTTTTCTAAGTGGTGTTACATTTAAAACTTTCATATAAATTAGTTTTAAGATTCAACAATTATCGTAGAAAAAAGATTTCCATGCTCCTCAGCTGTGTTGCTGTGACCTTCTTTCACAGAAGCTTGGGTTGGAGTAGGATATCCTTTCTAAACTCCAAATATAGAATCCCCCAGTCCACATTTTACCTTGGGACACCCCAGGTAGGTCCCAAGATACAAGTTATTTCCCCAAATGAATCCAGCCCCCTCAGAAGAAGTGGGGTCAGATGGAAGCATGAATGGCAGCCATGAGTTCCAGCACACAAGCCTGGTGCCAGCGAGATGGGCTAATCCCACTCCTCTGTGAGCGTCAAATATAGCCCAGGGTCCTACACAGCTCTTTTACAGAACAAGGAATTAGCCAATTGTATAAGAAATTTGATCCTTTGCACTACTTTGGAGTACCATTTTTTGGGGTGGTTTTGCAGTCTATTTGGTTAGACACTCTAAAACCAGATTAGGCTGCCTGATTTCATTACCGTGCTAGCACTGTATATCCTTGTTGGCTGAAAACTGTTACATTAATGGCAAACGCTGGGAAACCTGCCAAATTAGAATAAGGTCATTACTATTTACACCCAATAAAGAAGAAAATGTATTAAAGTACATCCCCAGGAAAACACATCATTAAATGGATGGCACACAAGATAATTCAAGGGTTGCATAACCTTACAATCTAGCCAAGTACACATGCACTAAAAAAATATTTGATGATCATCTAAGGATCTATTCCGGAATTTTAGAAGCTTTTTAAAGCATGTTACTGTTATCTGTTGGTCCTCGGTAAACACCATTTGCAACAGTTTATACACATCAGTGATTTGGGCCCAGCGAAAGATCACTGCTGCTCCAACATGTATCGTCTAGTACTTTATGAGTTCCAACACTAGTGCAACTAATTTTCACTTTACTCAGACAGGAACTGTGGCTCAGATTAATATGCTGATTTCTTCCCCATAGCCACATGACATAAATAATCTCTGACCATGCTATCTTTCTGTGTCTTCTATGTCCATTTCTCCTCTTCCTTCCACTCATTTCCTATAAGCATGTAGGAAAATACGTCCGGTGGTTTGGTTTTTGTTGTCATTGTGTTTTGGTTTTGTTTTTTTCTTTTTTTTGTTGTTAGTTTGGTTTTTTTTTCCTGGAAGATAAATGCTTTTTACTGTTTTCCATTTTCATGCTATTTGGCTTTTTTTTACTACCCTGGTTCCTTTTACATCTTTAACTGTTTGTCTTCCAAGATCCCTATCCACCTGCCCAGCTCATCCTCCATCTCTGAGGCGCCCTTTTTTCTGAAATAGTTTGTGATCCTCTATTTGTTTCAGATTATAGCTAATGCTCCTCATTCTACATAGACAAAGTAGGGTTTTTTAGATTAATATTTAACCGGGCCAGAAACGGCTGAGATCATCTAACCTAACTCTCTGAACAGTACTGGCCACAGGACTGCCTTGAATTAACTTCCCTCTCAACTGGAGGAGACCCCTAGAAACACATATGAACTTGATTTAAATGATTCCAGTGGTGGTAAATCCACCACAACCAGTGATAAACTGTTCCAGAGTTTAATTAACATCTCTATTAAAAATGTGTGCTTTATTTGTAGTTTACATTTATCTGCTTCATCTTGCACCAACTGGAGCCTATTAAAGCCTAGTTTGTTTCAGAGTTCAAAAAGCTTTTCCATAGCGAGTTTCTGGTTTTGATATAGGTACTTAAGCATTCATTGAGACACACCCTGAGGCAAGTTTTTGAGGACTCTGGTCATTACTACAGCCCTTCACCTTCTTGACATGTAGACCCTGAGACTATATTTTTTCTGTAACTTCTGCGACCATCTAAAGGCACAGACAATATTTCAGGTTGAATTTGCAGTCTATATTCCACTGTTCACACATTCAAAGAAAGAAATTTTATTTTTCAACAAAGCATCATGTTCAGATGTCAATCATCTTGAAAATTTCCTGCATAGGAAACTGAGACAGGGAGACAAACATCACAGCCAACATCTGTCACGACACCATTTAAGAATTGAAGTGTTACTGCTAGTAGCATCAAGCTGTTCTTATTAATGGCAGGTAATGGTACACCCAAGTGTTGAGACACAGATTAACCTGCATTTGAAATCTGTCTTTTTCATAACTTACTTCTTCCCCAAGCATCTCAATATCAAAACAAAGTTTCATATAAGAGCATGGAGAATCATTTTTACATTATCTTTCACAGAGATCATCTTAACAGTCATATTAAAATATGTACGTATGTTTCAGTATTTAAAGAGAATTTTTTTATTTTAAATGTTCTTGCTTCCCCCAAAAGAACTTGAAGTAAGCTTCACATATTCTGAGTCCATTACAGATATTTAATCACCATAGATCTTCATCTACTAAGATAATCATGGCTGGAAAATAAATCATATCTGTCTACAGCTCCTTGGAACTTCTAGAAACTTTGACACTTGAAATGTATCAAAATTGTCTTTAATAGTGTATCATGGGTTTCTGAACTGAAAAATATCACTCGTTCATAATGTGCTCTGTAGAACATTTTAGATTTTATTCTTTCATACCTGTATATCAAAGCAATATTAAATTTAGAAACAAGAACATAAATATCCCCAGCAGTAACATTCTGCTACTTCCATGAATTGTAAACATTTTAGACAGGAACGAGTTAAGACAAACTAAACACAGATCCTCCAAGTCTACTGAAATCAGCAAAAGAACTATCCCTGACTTCAACATATATAAGCTAGTCCCTTAAAACTAGAACTGGAATGCTTCATTCACAGGCTTTGAAAAAAAATAAAATGAATGAAAAAAAAAAATTCACTGTTGTACAAAACAACAGGTTTTCCTGATGATCGAAAGTTGTTAGTGTTAAAAAATGAATAAGTAAACCAAAACAAAACCCAAAACAGAACAAATGAGCTTGGGAAATAGGGAATATGGATACTCTTCTTAGACAGTGCAGACTCCTCAACTCACAGATCAGAACTGATTCTACTTGTAACTCTCTACTGCTCATCTTAATACACTAAACTTTTTAAATATAATTTCTCCCATATGTGCATATGTTTAAAATCAAACTATTTGCTTCACTGAGGTGGAAGCGAATTTATTAATATTTCTGGAGCTATGTGATGCCAATATAATATAAATTCTGCATCCTGAGGAACTCTGTTGGATTGAGCAATGTTTCTCCTCATACCTGATTGTCTCTGTAGGACTTTTTCACCTTTACCAAGAGATATTCACATGTGAGTGTTTGTAGGACATAAGGTTCTCGTACAGAGCTGTAGCAGTTTGGGTTTGAAAGGGTGCGTAGTTTTATCCAGGAAAACAATCTTCCTTGCAAGGCCTCAAGCATGATATGCAGGTTCTTTTGGAGTCTTAGTGTGCTCTGCAGAAAGCTGGGTATAGTTTTTTTCAGGAAAGATCCCAAATTTTTTAGTACATGAGTGAAAATTGCCAGAAATCTACGACCTCAGGGACCCTTCGAATTTTTCAAATTTTCAAGCCTTTTCAAGTTTTAGTCTGATGATGAAGCATCCATTTTATAATCCTGCTTCTGTGCCATCTGATAGTGAGATGTTTTTATTTCATCTTTCAGTTTACATTTCATCTTTACTATGCTGTGGACTTGCCTTTTTTAGTTTAGTCAAGCCTGGTACAGGGCAGATCCCATCTCTCACCTCTGTTATTTCTGGCTTTCTCTGTGACCTTAGGAAGGCAATTCTATTTCCATACAACCACACAAATAAACTTGCATACTTTCTCAAACTTCAGGGCCAGAAACATTTCAAAACTAGAGCTGGGAGTTTCTCTGGAAATTTACCAACTTATTCTGGAATAATTACTTCAATAAATTCCAGTAGCTTCACAAGTGTGGGCACACCCTCAAAATGGAGACAACAATTCTGCAGTAAGGGGTAAATCCACAACAAATCCTCTCCATAAATTACTGCCTCAGCAAGGGTACAACAATTCCTCTACATCTACACATCTGGTCTTGTATTTAATATCTGCCAAAAGATTTTGAATGGATATTTTTGATACCAGGGGTTTTGTCTTCCTTTGTTGTTCTTATGGCAATAATTTTGACCTGTTCCTTTTTAAATCTATTTGAGAATCCTCATCTAGAAAGGTTCAACAATTCAAGACATTATTATCATAATTACTCTTCTATTAATTGGAAATTTTATTTGCTGTTTTCATGACAGTAAGAACAAACTGGCTCTCTTTGCTATTTTTATATCAATGGTCTGCTCTTGTTCTATAATAATTATTTTCTTTTTCAACACTTCTATTACTCTGGAAACAGTTTAGCTATCTTTTGTGTAACTGGTTGGATTCCACACCCAGTATGTTCACCTAGCATAACATTAATTTCTGGACTCCTTCTAGATGTTTTTCTAAGTGTTTTCAGCAAATAAACAATATTTTAAAAAACAAACAAAAAAACAGACACAATTTTTTCTTCCTGAAATTGTCGTAAACATATATGAACAGAACAATGTGACAAGTAGGCAGTGAAATAAATGATAGCAAAATTTTGCCACATGGTATCTGCCTGCAAGTATGCACGTATCTGTGTGTGCACATGGGTATTTGCCAGTGTATACACTGGCGATTATGACATTTTACCATCCCAAAGTCACAAATGTTAGTTTTAAGGAAATTGCACACAGAACATCTCAAGAATACTTTCCTTTGATCAAAGTTGCTATTTCAGTCAACTATTGAACCAAATGAAAACCATTTACACAGGGGATGACTCAGAGCAGTGAAAAAAAGTGAAAGGTGTTGTTATTAAAATATAATCAAAAGTAAGAAGTGTTGGTAGTGCATTTAAAGAAGACATGGTGAGACAGCTTTTAATTTCTTTATCTAAAAGTATTTTAAAGGCTTGCCATCAGGGTGACCAACCTTCTCCTGTAAGCATTTAAAATCTTCCCAGGATGAAAGGCCAAATGTCACATACTATATACCCTGAGATCTGAAGGACACAGGAAATGCCAGGGATGTTTCAGAGGATGAGGGTGATGGTGGTGCAGTGGGAATTCATCTATCCTGCTGTATTTAGGGGAAGCGCAGAGCACAGAGCTTGGTGTTACGTTTCCTGCTGATGCTGGGTCCCCCCACCTCCTGCTTGTTCTCCTCCTCCTGCAGCCAGAAGCTGCAGCACTGCTGGCAGCCTTGTGCTATAGTCTTATCATGAGAACTGCATCTGAATCACTTGCAAGTCACAGCTGAAAGGCTACAAGCTTCCTTACCCCAGGCTATGAGATATATGGAAGTGTTTAAACAAAGCAGGTTTCAAAGGCCAGAATAATTTTTGGTCCCAATCCTTTTGGCCTTAGTGCAACTCCAAAGAGCTGCATAGTCATAAAGTGCAAGCAGTATAATGCATTTTGTATATCTTATCCAGTTTTACCACTTAAAGCAGTAGAATTAAAAAGCAATCAGCCAAAAAGTAGTTCTTAATCACTACTCCTTGGTAGGGTGGGAAAGGGCAAGAGAAATGAAACCACTATGAATATCAAACTAGCCAAGATCTCATTAAATGAGTATGATCTTCTACAATGCTTAAACTATTGGCCCACCTCAGTGCCTTCAGGGAACTCCTCACATGTGGCCATGTCACTCCACCCCTAAATCACTCTCTGCTGCCTCTGGAGAAAGAGGCATTTGAGGGCGTGTCTGCCACTAACCCCTCTCTCAGGCACCCCCAGGAGAACATGTCACAGGTGGCAGAAGGCAGGGCTTGCACAGCAAAAGTCAGGGCTAAGAATCACGCAGAGCTTCCTCCGCAAGCCAAGAAGCATTCCCAAATGAGATGCTGTAGAGCTGCAGGTCGTTCTCCTTTGCACAAAGTTGGGATGTCTCAGAGGGCAGTGCACCCCCAGACCGCAGACTGAGATGTGAAATGGAGATAACCAGTCTTGCTTACAGATAACTTTTTTGGACCCTGATAGCAACGTAAGAAGACAGCACAGTGCTCAGTCCAGGATAATTTGTTCTTCGCCATGCTGTTCATTCAAACTGCTTCTCACCCTTGAGTTGGCCATACATTTCTGCAGTACCTTAGGGTCAGCACTCAGCTCGACCCTGGAATAAACACAAACAGTAGAGACTGACATAATTCCCGACAAATCAAGGAGGATATGGGATATCTGCCCAGCTTGAGAGAGAGTCTCTGGGCTTGCAGAATAGCAAACAAAGTTTTATTTCCCTTAAGAGACCTTTTCAGGTGATTTTCACACACATTTCCTAACCAAGAGTATATCACGTAAGTTTTACCATGGGAAGGGGAAACCCGGGGGCATTCTGATGACCCAGAAAAACCTGTTTGAGACTTCTGAGCTTTGGGCATCTGCATGTGCATATAAAATATTCTTAAAAGGTGGGTGTATGCATGGAACAACTACATCAGATTATACACACTTCCACCTCCTACAAAATTATATATGCAAAAGAGGGAGGCTACATGTAAAAGAGAGAGCTACAATTGTCTGCATCAAGATAGACACAAGTTTCAGGAAATTATTTTGGCACGAGACTTGGAATACTAAATTGAAATATAATGATAAAGCATAGAACCATGACACATCTTCAGTTTAGATAAGGCTGCACAGCATAAAACTGAAGAATATTGTTTTTACGCCATGGCAGGTGGCTGCAGATTCCTGCCAGACAAATGACAGCTAACAGACAGCAGCACTTAGAGAGCATAAATCACACTAACCAATTGTAATATTCAGAAATTCTAACTAGTAAGAGCTCAACTTGCTCTATGGGTGGGCAGAACAAAACAGACTTTGAAATCCATCAGGAAGTACAAGACTTAAAATATGGGAACAGGGCTGATTTTTCATACTAATTGAAGAGCCCTCTAATTCTGCTCACGGTATCTTCTATCTTGCCCTCCTACTGAGAG
Organism: Callaeas wilsoni; assembly: GCA_013398955.1. Taxonomy (NCBI): domain Eukaryota; kingdom Metazoa; phylum Chordata; class Aves; order Passeriformes; family Callaeidae; genus Callaeas; species Callaeas wilsoni. The sequence continues at coordinate 763,112 of VWPU01010145.1, forward strand.
AAGCTGCTACTCACTGGGAAACATGTGAAAACGTGCTTCAGCACACTGCACACATAATACTTTGAAATTAAAATTTACATCAGGAAGTTTTCAATTTAAAGCAGATAAATAAAAAGTTTCTTTCTAGTAAAGTGAATTCTTCTATTTACTTCAACCAGTACATGTGGCAACCAAAAAAAACAAAAACAAAAATTCCCTATATGTTCCACTTTTTGTAACTTAAATACTTTCAAATGTCTTAAGTAATTAAATTTAAACATTTACGTATTTTATTTTCCAGCATAGGTTGCTTGTTCAGTGATATTTTGTCCCCCATATCATAAAACATAAGCATCTTCATTTTTTTTTGTTTTCAGTCTATGTCCCTCACTTATGAAGAGAAGCTTTTAAGACAAATAAGAATTTAATGCATTTTTAATACATTTTAATACATTTTATGGGGAAAGAAAAAGGAAAGACTAAATTAAACTAAGGGATTACAAATAAGTCAGAATTTACAGCATAGTGTACCTTTTGTTTGAGCAAGCACATTTTTACAAAAGAAGCCCCAGACATAATCCTTGCAGTTAATGAAAATATGTAGAGATTCTACCTTAGACAGAACCCACTTCTTTATCTATGGATTATGAAACTGTTAGGATGTCAAGCACAAATCAGCGTGTGGCTTTCAGGAATTTTTGTGAGGATTTTTGTGTGCTGGGATTTTTTCCGCTGTGATCTGTTACAGGAATTCGTGTTTTCTTTTGAAGCATCTTTTGAGGCTTTGGACTGTGCCACCTTGGTAGGACTTTGTATAACATCAGGGCATATGAAGAGCAATTCAATGAGAAAGGAAGTGTCAGATTACTAAAAATTTGGGTTTGCTCTAATTATCAACCATTTACACTCCCTGAATAGTGAGAAGTCAGAGAGAGGAACTCTTTGAAGAAAACTCAGCAGTCCTATCACTGTGAGGACAGTGAGAGACTTCACAGTGTGATTTGTAGGAAATGTGGAAAAAAATAAGTCCTCCAGCAAAATTAAAGAAGTCTAGACTTGTCAAAACTTGTATTTATTTTTGCAAGTAATGGAGTTTTCAAATATTAGAATTTTTTTTCATGTAAAAAGGTCAAAAAGGACAGTAGGGCAAATTTAGGAACAAGTTTTTGAAATTAATTATCCTTTATGTAAGTCACTATGTCTCCACCTTCTATGCTATTTGTAAAAATAACAAAATCATCATCATCATGCAAGGAGACTCCTTTGTTCCCTTTCTCCCTGTTGTACTGAAAATAATTTCCAGATATCAAAAACTGAATATACTTCATATTACTATCATCATAATATAAGTAATATAAATATATATTGCTATATAATATATAAATAATAAATAATATAAATATATAAAAAATAAATAATATATAATAATATATATAAAATATAATATATAAAATATATCTATAATATATATATAAATTAAATAATATAAATATATATTACTATACCTACTAGCTAGTTTTGACAGCTGTCCATTTTTGGAGGGTAAAGAATTTATTAAGTAGAACTGGGTATTTCCTTGATAGAAAAAATGGGCAAGGTCTCAGTTCCCTGGCACAGCATAATTCAAGCAACAGGAAGTAGAGCTGCAAATTCTGCACCAGTTAGCCCTTAACCTGAAAGCTTTTTTACCACATCTTTTTCTGCAGTGCTGTACCACAGTAGCATTTATTCTGTTCTGACTTTCTGCTACTTATTTTAGAGCTGCTTCAGTATTTCTGTTGTAGTGGTCATCAAAACATTCATCCTCCTGTACACCTCCAGTGTTCTTCATACTGACAAACATCTGTAAGATGCTTCTGATTCTTTTGGGCAGCTAACTCAAAGATGTTTATTTTTATCTTATGTTTACGTTGAAAGAAGGACCTCATTGCACTAGGGGCTGAGAAAGGAGAGAAGTTGCTGTGTCTCAGCTTAGCTGTGGTAGCTGCTTATGCCTGTTCTAAATGCAAACTTCAACAGAGCAAAATAATCTAAGTCAAAGTATGTAGTAATGCTATAATCTAGCAGCATACACAGGGAAAATTATTCTGTTTCAGCTGTTAATATAACAAGCTGAAAAGTCCAAGCTACTGGCTTCAGATAGATTTAAACCGTTAAAGATACTGTAGCTGCCACTGTTATGTGAAGTGAAGCAGCACCACCATTAAATGTGATTAACAGTTACCAAATATTTGTAACAGTTAGCAGTGCCAGTTACCAAGATATTTGAAGGACGCGCCACAAGCATTAAATAGAGATACTGGCGCTTTACACAGGAGAGCTCGTGACGATTAAAGCTAGCCCTACCCTCAGCATGTCTGCTTGCAGCAGCCTCCTCTCTACCGGCCAAAATCGTTCAGCTGGACAGGTATGGAAAGCCCTTGTGAGCTGTATCCGTCAGATATTCCAGGGCACCCCTGTCCATTACAGCAGTTTGCTGAGATACGCGTAAGGCTTTTTGCAACTTATGAGAAGAGATGGGCTTGTGCTTCAGAGCTCTGCCAGCTAGCGTTGACTAACAGCGCTGTCCAAGGCCAACACCGACCTCAAAAAGTCTGTTGGCGAAATGAAAGTCGTCTCACCACGCCCGCACCTACTGCGACCACACGTCCCAACGGCAACACGCGTATAACCTCCCATGTTGTGTTATTAAAGACCCTTTTATTTTGTAAAAGGGCTTTTACAAAAGGAGCTGTTACTACTTACAGTAGTAGCAACTTATTTCTACTTAGGGTGAAGTTTTCCTGTACTGAGGATGGCAGAGCTATGGTGTAGCCTCATAAGAATACCCAAAACCTTTCTAACTGATTCTGCTGTGGCAAACCCACACCGAGGGAGAGGCTTTGGCCTTTTCAGAGAAAGTGTTGTTGAAGTTCCTTTGCCCTCTTCAGTCTCTCTATAGTCAGCATGCAATTATACTTTTCTTATTTCTTATATTCAGGAAACTTTCAGAATGTAGGTAATTATGACTAATAGCCCCAGTTCCCCCACCTGAAAGCATTCACAAGGGACCAGCCATATCTGTCAAAAATGTTTAAAAATCAAGCCAGACAATATTACAAATATTATTTTAAATGTGATCTCAGATGTAAACTCTATTGCCTTCTAAAATAGCTGTAAAACAATACTGTAACACAGTTTTTAAAGATTATCAATGTCTCACAAAGCATATTTTACAAAATTTTTACAAAATAAATTATCAGGTCTTCCAAACTCAATGAAAGTTATCCAGTCTTCAGTCTATCCCACAAGTTCAGCAGGTGACATTTAACCCACACAGCCAGAACAGACTGATTTACATCCATTCCTTATAGCTGAGTTAAGGACCTCCTTTTCTTTCATTCTTGTGCTGTCTCCTATATATATCAGCATACTTCACATGTAAAAAAAACTCCTCTGAGATGGATTAACTCCCACATGAGATTAATACTAGTATATACACATGTGAAGCATGAAAGAGATGAAATAGCAGCAAACTAAAAAATGCCAGTGCAGATTTATCCTCCTCTAACTTGCTAGGGAAGGAAAGTCATCCCCCACAAAGTGTTTTATGGGCTGGAATTTAAAATCTCCAGAGGTACATCAAGTAAGTATATTGCTGAGCACTGATAGTTTGATACAACAGGAATGTCCAAGGTATATTTTTCATTTATATGGTAGGAGCATATATTGAATTTTCAAATAGTGATAATTAGCTGTGAAACAGTGGCACTCTCCCTATTTCTTCCCTTCTATAAAGACACAATTAGCACAGATGAGGAAAATTTCATTAGGCCTGAATATCAGACATAAAACCATCTTTTCAAGAGATATTCAGGCTTGACAAAACTCCAATTTACTTCACATATATGCGTTTGTCTATAGTAGACACTGGTTTTAATCACGAGGATGAAAGATGCCACAAGTGTCCCATTCTGCTTAAGAGTGCTGACAGAGCACTTCTAGTGCAAATTGCTGTGGTGGCTTAGCAAAACTAGGAGCTCCAACTGTCTGTTCCTCTTCTTTGAAAGAAGAGTCCTTAAAGAGAGATCTACAACAAAGTCTCTGCCACTTTTGTGGTGAGTCTAGCATTTTGATAATACTTTTTTATGCACAGCTTAAATCAAGTGAATGAAACTGTGTCAGAAGAGGTTTAGGTTGGATATTACGAAAAGGTTCTTCACCCAGACGGTGGCTGGGCACTGGAACAGGCTCCCCAGGGAAGTGATCACAGCACCAAGCCTGACAGAGTTCCAGAAGTTCTTGTACAATGTTCTCAGGCACATGGTGAAGTTTTTGGGCTGTCCTGTGCAGAGCCAGGAGATGGACTCAATGATCCCTGTGGGTCCCTTCCAACTCAGGATATTCTATTGATGCGTTAGGATTTTAGCTTTTATATTTTCCATATATTTGTAATCCTGTAATTCTCTAGTGTAGAACTCTAGACTCCATATAGAGTGTTAGCTACTGCTTTCGCTTTTTGGTCAGTCACAACAATTCCTAGGCCTGGGAATCAAGGACACCTTATTGTCTCAGGCCCCAAGAAATGTAAACATAAGTGAGTGGGGGAGGGGGGGAGCAAACTTGGGGTAAATGACTTCAATATCTGAAGCTGTAATTGGAAGATTAACCCCCAATATGCAAATGGACACAACTTACAAATGTATGTAAACCCATGACCCGTCATCCATTTTTGGGGTGTAGCCCCTGGGTGGGCTTCGCCTGCCCGAAAATGTACCTGAAGGCTCTTCAATAAATATAACCACTCTTTATACCCTTAATTTTGCCTGGCCTCTGTTTTCAGGTAGCCCCAAAAGGCATCACTATGATTCTATGCTTCTAAGAGGTAGGTCTGGACAGAAGCCCCTGATGCACTGTTCCTGCTGTCTCCATTGGGAGAACACAAGCAGTTAGCTGAGAGTGGTGTGGTGACCTCTTTGAGGTGAGTCTCAAGATCTGTGTGACCTCATCTGTGTGGTTTTCAGTGCTACCTCTCTTCTCTTGCATCCAGTGAATCTTCAACTTTTAAGAGCTTGCTGCATTTTGATTAAATACCAAATTTGCTGGGGTTTTTATCTTTGTTCTCCATGCCAGAAGCGAGAGGGGAAAAGACAACCTTCTGCTATTTTTGCTGCCTTCATTTCTAGGACTCCTTGGTCATGAAATATTTAAACTTTTTCCCACAAGGTATCAAACAACCTTATCATTATCTTTAATTACAAACTAACCTGGTGTATTTTTATAATTAAAGGGAAGTAAATAACATTCAGAGTTTAACTGTGAGCTTCTGTGAAAGCCAGTGGTTAAGTTAAATCACTTATTGGAAATACAAAATACTATTCACAAAAGATGAAGATGAAATGGCCATAACGACAGACAAATGTGAATCATATCCACAGTACCTTCTATTTCAACACAAGTTTCTGTATGGTTTCAGCATGAAGAAAGGGCCTAGCTCCAAAAAGTAGTTGGGGTAACCATATCATGATACTAAAATACGGCTTTGAACAGAACTATGTTTCTTGTGAAATAGGGATGAAAATTGCTGTTGGCACATCCTTAATTAAAAGGTAGCTATCAAAGACTTTTAAGCCAGGGAGATTACCAGTTCCCAAAATGTAAAGCTTATACTCTCCTCCTTCTATACTATCTTCCAACGTGCATTTCTGTTTTCAAAGTGTGTATGCTGAGAAGGAGGCACGTGAAAGCTGTGAATACCAAAATGGCAAGACAACATAGAGCATTAACATGATTTTCAAAGGACTAAAGATGCAGTAAGTAGTACAATTATTTATAGTGATTCTGCCCATTTGGAAGTGGTGTGGCATGCTGCTCCCTACGTGTCAGGCAGAAGGAGCCAAGCGCTGCATTATATGCTGCACACTGCCCTTCCCCAGGATGGCAGGCAGCATCTGCTCCCTGACCCAGCGTGGATCACTGCCCCACCAGGCAGCCCAAGCCGAAGGCAGCCAGCGCTCACTGACCAGCGGCCCAGGGGCAGCATCAGCCCACGCTGATGGGCCCAGGGAGCCTGCACAGGCTGTGGCTTGGCACAGAAGGATGAAGGGCTTTCTGCTGAGCTGGATATGCAGGCCGGCTGTTTTTCAGCAAAGGAATCAACACTCCCACAAAACTTTTGTGTGATCTGAGCCAGGCAACGCTGAGCTTTGGCCAGGCTGAACCAGCAGGGCTGAAGGAAGAGCAGATGTGCAGAGCTAACCAACACATCATGTTGGTACCGCCCCAAACTGCTGGCAATTAAGTCACTTTTCCATAGCTGGCTAAAAGATAAGCTTTTAACAGTGTGAAAATGTTGCAGTAAATCATAGTACCAATAATATATACAAACATATTTGCAGCACTAAGGTTCCTAAGAGGTTCTTACACCAGAACCTTTCATTTTATGTTGCAAAAGATAGGGTCTTTATTATAGTATTTGCTGTTTGTAATTCTGTCTTTGAGTTACTGTAACGTTATGCAAGGTCCTCTACTTATCAAGGTTGTTCTGCTATAAATCTTGCATGAAAATGTAGCACTAATCTGTAAATCTCTGTGCATTTTCATAAATACCGCAGGAATCCTCTTAATTGCAGATTATCGTCTTAATGCACATTTCAACACATTTTCACCTGTGTTCACCTGCCACTCTGCCCACTGACTTTCTCTGTGCTAGAGATCTTCTCCAATGATTTAGCATCTTCCACTGGCTTTCATTCTTAAAGTAATGTGTGGGCCATTATCAGGAAAAGACAGTTTTCATGAAGCTAAACTCTCTATGTAATGGGATTTGGCCTGTGTCTGCACACTCCTATCAACATAATGAGTCTCGGAAACAAGTGTATTTGAAATCACACAACAATGCCTCAAATGACTGGTATTTGATACATCCGGATAGTAGTGGTGTTCTGAGGGTTCCTGAAGCCACACCTGTCATCAAGTATATCCTGAACCCACTGCTGGCTAAAGTTTTTTCCTGGCAGCATAAATAGCATGAACAGTACAGGACACTTCACTATTCAGACAGGTTTACAGAACAAAAGCCTCTTGTTTCCAATCAGCCAAAATTCTAACACCATCAAGCACCTAGTCTTTGAGTAATGAGATCTTCCACCAGGTACAGCATACAGCTTTGTGATGCAGGGCACTAGGAAACAGGTTGGGCACTCTCAATGAACAATGAACGGTTGTCCTATACATTTATTGGGAGGTAGTAAGTTCCCCCATTGTCCCTTAGATATACGAGTCTCAGAGATATCGGATGTTGCATCACTGCCTCCTTACCAGTGTTTGTTCATTCTTTTTTCTGTGGCTGATGAAGAGGTATAAAATGAAATAACGCTTATTCTTTATTTTTGAATTATTTATGTATATTTATCCAGTAGAGATAGGAAGGGAAATAAGAGCACACATATAAAATGGATTGTTCTAGCTGTTCCCTTATCCCAGTAAGGTGCTTGTTCATCAACACTGTTCATGTAGGTTGGATAAATCACAGGAATAATTGCCTCACAAATGCCCAGCAACACAGATTTTCTTTCTCCAACCAGAATGTCTCCAGGTAGCACTTGACAGAAGTGCTTGCTATTCAGCATGACAGAACTGATGGCAGCCTGCACGTAGCCTGACAATGTAGTATCAGGAAACCTGCTTCCCATCACTGTTTAGCTCAGAAGATGACACAGCTATTAAAATCAGCACCTGGTGTCGATGTAATGCCAAGTTCTTAGGCAAATCTGCATATTCCCCCACCAGCCCCTCACTGAATCCTCCAGAGGGGAAGCCAAAGCTCTTGACATTGCTGGCCTTTCTGCCTCCTACAGACGGAGACACTGCAAGAAAGTGCTGCTCTTCAGCAATGGCTGTAACTCGGGTCACAGAGTGAGGTAAGACTGGACATAGCCTTAGGTGATTTATTGAATTTGAGTTGTTGGCATGTTACAAACACTTTCCAGCATGTGAAAGGGAAGGTCAAACAGGTTCTTCCATTAGACTCTGTAAAGAAATTTGAATACTGGTATGATTTTGTTTGGCACAAAAGATACCTCTGTAGGAAGCCCAGTGCCTAACCAGGGCTGGAGAAGTCAGCGTAGCTGCAGCTTACCAGAATGTGAGTACAGCACAGCTGTACAGAGCAGGTATTTACAGCTGATTTGAATGATTCATTTTTCCTTATCTGAACAAATACTATATTGGGGACAGACATACAGAAGCTGATGAAATAACAAGGTTTTTTTAACAAGTTTTAAGTAAGGAAATACAGCAAAGATCAGTAGGAAATAAGAGCAAACCATTCTCAGGAATCTTTTCATACATGTTTTTCCTGTAGAAGTGATGAGTGATACTTTGTGAAACTTTCACTGATACCATTACCAAATAAGTATCATGAAGTCACAAGTGTTTTAGTCTTACTACAATCTTTTGCAGAAACAGTTAGTGCCATTCCAGAACTGTCACTTTTTTACCATGGAGGATATGGGATGTCTTATTCTAAAATATGGTGTTCAGTTTTGGTCCTCACTACACAAAAAAAGATGTGAAAAGGTTGGAGAAGGGCCACAAAGATGATCAAACGACGGGGAAACGTGCCATATGAGGAAAGACTGAGAGAACTGGGCTTGTTCAGCCTTGAGAAAAGAAGGCTTAGGGGAGACCTTATCATCATGTTCCAGTATTTAAAGGGTGGCTACTCAGAAAATGGAGACTGCCTTTTCACAAGGAGTCACATGGAAAAGATAAGAGGTAATGGGTACAAGTTACTCCTGGGGAGATTCCAATTGGACACAACAGGAACATTTTTCACAATGAGAAAAATGAGTCACTGGAATAATATCTCCAGGTAAGTGGTGGATTACCCAACAGTGGACAGTTTTATGATTTGGCTGGACAGGGTGCTGGGCCATCTTTTCTAGGCCGTGCTTTTGCCAGGAAAGGTTGGACCATATGATGCTTGAGGCCCCTTCTAACCTGATATTTTATGATTGACTCTGTGATTGAAAATAACTTCTGACAGTGAGTGCTACTAAAACAGACTAAAGCAGACTGGTTTTCAGAGGCCTGAGATCTCCTCTGCATTCACCTCTCCTGTCTCACAGGACCCGTTTTGTCATCCTCCTCCTCTTCTAGGATGTAGAGATTCTCTACTGGATACTCCAGTCTGCTCTGAGAAGAAGCAGGTGTTTCAAAAGACAGAGAAAAGGATGTGAAAACACAGAGAGTTTCAAGGCTCTGCACCTTCTTCTACTAGAGAAGGGAGCCTCTGCAAGTAGTTGCTGTTCTGGCTTGCAGGAGAAAGGCAGGGGCAGCGTAGGGCCAGATGCTGCAGGTTCAGGAGGCACAGAATAAAACACCTGTGTTGTGATCACTGCAAACTGTTACATTGACATAGCAGCAGCACCTAAAATTTCTGAAAACACTTGCTACTGATGATGGTGACCTCAGCATATAACCCAGCACTACCCTACAGATCTATTCTCATTTTGTAGCTTCTTGTAGACTGCATCTTCATGCAGTTCCTGCTTACAAAAGGAGCCCAATGGGGCAGAGGGCTCAGTGTAGACATTTGCTGTGATCTTGTGGAACATACCAGGAATCCAACATGTCATAGATCATGGCACCCCTGAATTGCTAGTTATTACTACTAAAACTTAAAGCAAAGTCCCAAGTGTTGGCGTAGAACAAATTTTCCCTGTTTATTTCAGTATGAGAACTAGTGGGTATCAAATAAAACAAGTCACGAGGTCCAGAATAAACAAAAGAAGGAATTGCTTCATCCAGCATGATGCTAAGTTGCAGAACAATGGGGGCATTATCATGTTACTGATGGTTTTGGCCATGCTATGAAGTTCAGTCCATTCCTTGATGAAAGTGTGTTTTTAATAAACAAGTACATAGAATAGGTCAGAAGCTGGGATATATAATATAAATAACGGATCCGCATTCCTATAGCTCAACGTTTTGAGAGAGTGCAAGTACATCACTCAAAGATAAATCAAGAAATAAAACACTTTGTCATGCAAGGGCATGTTCCATAGACTAAACAGGCTTCTAAGAAATTACTTTTCTGTGGAAATTCAGTAAGGAATTAAAAACAGCTGCCCTCTCATCAGTTATAATATTACTTTGAAGATATTATTAGAACTTACGACTGCTTTTCCTGAGTCATCCTTACTTAGTCTTTATAGTATCTTTTTTTGTCCTTTGTTTTCAACTATTTTTTTCATAGCTCATTGCTTTTAGAAGAGCACAAAGAGCTTTAAGGTGAGGAAGAGTGCAAAAATGTATCTAGGGAAAATATACTGAAGCTTTGCAAATCATAAGCTAGGAAATGTGTGTCAAAGTAGATACAGAACTCCAGACTAAAAACAGATGGATGTCAGAAGAAGAACATCTGCTTTGAAAAAAGCTGGCAGCAAGTGTCAGCTGAGCCTGATCTCTTTCATAACCTCTGCTCTTTTGTTTATATTTTTCCTTATCCTTTTGGTATTTTTATGGCTGTAGCTAATATGGAAGATTTCTTAAGGACAGTAGGATAAAAATGTGAATATTTCATACAGGAAAAGTATAGTTTATCATCTCTAACAAGGAAACAGGGAAAAAAAAAAGAGCAAATCTATCAACCCTTTCAAAGTAGAATATGTAGGAAAAAATGATGTATTGCAACTGGGACTGCAGACAATTGCTTAGGGATTAGATCTAGTTACTACTTCTTCTGAGACACTGATTCTGTTCAGATGTCTTCTTAATGATAGTGCTATTTAAGAAAGCTGCCTATTTAAGAGTGATGACAATCTGCATATATTCTTGTCTTTAATTTCTTCAAGTAAACCTACACTTCTCTGGGAGGCAAAACTCAGCCAAAAATTACACTAATGCAGCTCTACAAGTCAGTTACTATATCATCATCTGAGGACAGGTTCTTTATGTCTGAATATCCAAAAATAACATTCAGGCTACGCCTCAATTCAGAAATGTGTATTTATTGAAGTCCTGTTGACTGTCCCCTCCTTAAAGATATGGACATATATGATGCTTTGCTGTATGGATGAAATTAAAGAAATCTCAATTCTCTCCCCCTTTTGAGTTTTGAATATGATTATAAGGTTTTGGGTGACTAAGATTTGACTCTTGACTGCAGAGGGAGTAAGTGTCCACAGTTTGCAGTAATTCCATAAGGAACTTAAATTCATCAGCATAGAAACTTGGATTTTTGTTTGCAGTATGTGTACTTTGGAATATAGGATTTGATATAGGCAGTACAGGATTTTTCATTTGAACTACCGAAGTGAGCTCCCAGATGCCAAAGTAATGACAAACAAAGGAAAGTAGAATTGTATCGTTAAGGTCTGTGCTAATATAATTCACAGGAAACTACAAGCATTATTTGAGCATCTTGACTACTGCATTTCTACAGGTTCATGCTTTAACTAAATAGGTACTGGATCAAAGCTCTGGTATAAAAGAGTATTTTATAAAACAATTTCAAATAAAGCACTGACAAAAAAAATCAGTAAACTTGTTCTTAGTTTGCTCTTGATTACTTGTGGGGAAAATAAAGATTGGGAGAGGGGGCCAATTCTGCTTAAGATTGGCAGAAAAAAAGGGAAGAGGGAGGGAGAAGTAGTATAAGATCTTTGAAATAGACTGAGAGTGTTTTATTTAAATGGGGAAAATTCTGAACTATGAAGTGAGAATAAAGGGCAGAACTGAACAAATACTGGAAGATAGAAGTGTGGTGATGTGATTGCAGTGTCTCTATGATCAGATATATGTATTTATAAACAACATTTTGTCTAAAATAAGAACATTCTTTTAGTTGCAACTGACTTCATGATCTCTTAGAAATTGTTTCGCTAGAGTTTCCTTAAGGGAATGCTTCTGAAACTCTATGTTTTGATTACTAGGCAGGTGGCCAGCTATGATCTCTGCTCTGGATCACTGAATTGCACATCTCAGATTTGTTTCTCCAGTCCCTTTCTTCCCACTTAGCCTGATTTCATTGCATCTTCTATAGAACAGTTAGAACTGGATTTGGAGTTCTGGGGGTTTATACTGATTTTTTGCAAAACATGACATCTCATGAATGAAACTTTAGCATGCTGTAAGAGTAAAGGTCGGATAATAAAGTACTTTGGAAAGAAGGGTGTGCTTTAAGATACACAATTTTCCTTTAAAGTAGGATGAGAATACAGTGCTTCAAAAATACCCACTGGCTTCTGAAATACAAATTACAAAATCATCGAATTGCTTGTTCCAGCTACATGAGCAATACTTTTAATCAAGCTTCAGCAGCCTTGGGGGAGTCAATTCACTGACTCAACTCCACCAGCACCTCTGGAAAGAGTACTAGGTTATTAAAGCTTGCAGGCTGGTGCAGAACTTCACCCACCCTAATAGGCAGAAAATCACAGTGGACCATTTCAGTACAAGTGAAAAACTCTATGTAGAAGAGAGAAGAAACTTCATGTTTTCATTTAAGGAAACAATAAAGAACAAAGACAAAACAGAAGCTTCTTTCTTCACTTCTTGGATGTGTGTGAGGACAGGTAAGGTCTGTGAAACTTCAGTGCACAGTAAAGTGAGAAGCACACTATTGCCCTAGGGATGCTTGTTATTCTTATTAATCTTCAAGAACACTTTCAATACAGAAACTTTACAGATTATTTTGGTTTGGAATTCATGCAGAATTGTTTTGCATTACTTCAGGTATGGTATTACAGGCAATTATTTTTACATTATTCTAAAAGGATAGGAAAACATACTGAGGGAAACTAGATGGCCATGCAGCATAAAGTGACACTATTCCTTTGATTTAATTCTAGCTAAAACTTACACAACTGAGGATCTAACACAGTGAGAAAAAGTAACTTGCCTCCAGTCATAGCCATGTAATAGAACCAGGAATAAAACCACAATTTCTGATTCCCAATCACAGGTAAATTAGCTATTACTTCCTACAGGGTGCATCTACATTATCCTTGAGGGCAACCTCAAAGCCAAATTCCCAACCTTCCACATTATCTAGATGTGGCGATGCCTGTGAGGCTTCCCTTAGAGTGATCCACCTGGTGAGCTGAGAAACATAAATCTCCATTTTCCTTAGATCTCGAGGTACTCATAAGGGAACAAGTCAAAGCTGTCTCCTATGAAGACTCACAGGGGAAAAAACCCACAGGCAAACTGCAATAAAAATTCAGGATGAAAGACACGCAAAAGAAAGCTGTTTTCTCCTCCCAAGTCATGAGGTCAGAGACCTGCTACTGTGTAACACATAAATGGCAGACAGAATTTTTCTCCCTGAAAGTCAAAAACTAAGGGAACTACATCCAAAGCTAGTATTAACTAGAGCAAGTTGCTCTGCAATTGACTGTGCAGAATATTGCAGATTAGGGTAAGTCTGATGACACACTAGGTGATAACAGTGAGCCAGTTTTTCAGGAAATGCCAAAGAGTCTTGATTTTTCTGCCTGAAGGTGCTGTATCTGAAGTTCTTAACAAACATTATGACTCTCAAGGAGCTTGCAAGTGCTGTAGCAGGTAGTGGGAGTAGGTATCAGCAACACCTGGACTAACAACACCCACGTGATACAGCAGAATCAGGATGTTACCTTTTATCAGGATGGCAGTGCAGATAATGCAGGAGGTTGGATTTGGGTATTCTAAAGCATCTCTCCTGGCCACAGGACTGAGTTGCCTCATGGAAAAATATCCACCTAATGCTTTAGGGGAGTGATGATCAGCACTTCTGACATCAGCTGGGACCAGGATAGACAAGCATTGCTTCAGAGATAGTGCTGATCTACCATAAAAGGTTCTGAAAATGGTCTTCCACCTCTATAAATCAACATCTCACCGCTTATCATCAGGAGACGGCAGCCCCAGTAGATGTGCATGATGAAAGCTTGTAACTGCATTAATGCTGCTGGTGTGATATTTATGATAGGATATCCAACATTTATGCTACGCTTCGAAAGGCTGCAGCAAGCACAAACAGCGGCTGCATGGCCAGTGAGTGGGCTATAACAATGGCACTGCTTTTCCTGTGATGATTCCTGACCTCCCCTCTGAACGCCTGTTGGAGCTCCTATGTACTGAGGAAAAGCAAAGGGAAGAGGTGCAGACAGCGTGTATATAAAGCAACATGATAAATGATTTGATGTGTATGATACAAGTATACAAGGCATAGCTTGAATATTAGATATGTTAAGCATGGAGCAGGGGTAGAAACCCCTTTATTTGGTTTGATTGTTTCTTCCACAAAGAATTTTTCCCAAGATTCAGTTATATTTAAGAAACATCTCCAGAAAGTTCTTATTTCTATCAACTGACTACCTTTTATGGCTTTGACCCAGTTAAGCACTTTGGCTATGAATAGCAGCCCTGGACTTTGTTTCGTTTCCCTAAAAATTCTTAAAGAGGAATCTAAGAGCCTGAGATCCTCACACTGTAAAAAGAGAAGGATAAACCCACTGAATGTTTCTCAAGGAAGATTCTGTCTATATGTAGAAAAATTTAAGCAAGCAATTAGGAAGACAGCATCTCCCTCTGCAGGACTTCAGAGACACCTCTCTGGTTTCACACAGGAATCACAAGTTCTTCTTCCAGAAAAGCTTTTTAGATACCTAGAGAGTGAGTAAAAGTTGGGTCCCCACATTCAGTAATTTCAGGTTGGTTCCTACTCCAGTAATTTCACTGAATCAAGCACCTAGAGAGGAACCTAATGGATTTCAGACCACTTGTGCTCGAATGCCTTGCTAGATTAGTGACTACAAGAGAAAGCATGAGTTGATGATCAAAAAGTGCAAAAGTGAAGTGTCATCTTAGGTAGGTTCTGTTTCTGGCTCTGGTACTAGTCTGTCTATGCCTTATACAAATTACAATATCACCCTCATTTTATGTAAGGATGAAAGGTCATTATCAGCTTTTGGAAAAATATTGAACTATAGACACAACTGTTATTATTATTACAAACATCTGGCCAAATTTTGAGGAGCTATGGAATAGGAAATAGCAGATAGTTCAGGCTGACAGGCTCCACAGTGAAAAGTAGTGTCATAAATGCAAGATGCAATGCTTAAGCTTTAGAAGGTTACGTTGACAATAATTAACCTTACTTTTCTTTTTCGTATGTGTGAAAGAACGATCAGAAACCTCTAATAAACTATCAGGACTTGCTTTTGCTTAAAACCCAGACAAATAAAAACTGCTTTCTGTGAACAGCATTGTTCTTAAAGCATCACTGAAATTAAAGAGGTTATTTTAGTTCTGTACAGCCCACTCATAAATTTTATTTTAATATAAGTGTTTCCAGTTTTACCGTGAAAGCTACAAGTGGAATCCTATAAAAAAACTTTCTGGTCATAGAGGATTGTATGCCAGAAGAGCACAAATTAATGATAAAATAGAAGTAAGCAGCCTGGATAATTTTCTTTTATTTATAATAGATGGAAATTTGAAATTAGAGAAAGAGAGAAATGTATGCTTTGTTCGCATTTTTTTCCAGCGGTGTATACCTGAAAGTCAGATTCATTACCTGCACCATACTCCTATGTACGTGCAACACCTCTTCTCCATCTCAGTTACCAGAACATCCCCTAAAGGCCTGCCTGGATAGGCGATCCAAACCAATATGTACACTCTGTCCAGCTAGCAACAAAATTGCATTCTACAGCACCCTTTGTAAGGTTCTCGAGTCCTTCTGCGTATGTTCGTTGCCATCTCCGGGAAGCAGAGCGCTCCTTGCCGGCCCAGTGCTGCCCACAGTGCGCGATCCCACCAGCAGAAGGCTCCCTATGCCACCGAGTGCCGCGGGAGCATCGGCCCCGGGCGGCGGGAGCGGGCGGCGGGAGCGGGCAGCCGGAGCGGGCGGGCTGCGCAAGGCAAGGAGCGGGGGACAAGCGCGGAGACGGAGGAGGCTGCAGCCCACACACGGGGAGCAGAACGAGGGATCTCTACCAGGCGCTTTATCGCTCCCGCGCTCGGCTATCCAGTACCCATTATCCGCCGATTGTTTGCTTTTGTTTTAACGCTTAAGGCAACTGTGTCTAGCATAGTGCCTCTTTTTACTTTTGCCTTTTAAATGAATTCTCGGTTACTAGGTGTGCAAATATTTGCATGAGTCTACCAGTTGACAGGCTCGTATCACTTTCATCTACACATGTGGTATGCCCAAAGTATGGGGTATACGTGGATGGGAGCTTCAATAACATCAGTATGGCTGATTATCCTAAAAGCCATCCTGCTTGATATTTGTATGTTTTATTAACAGCTGAAGTACACAGGACTGAAATAATCTCTGTGCCAAAAGCTAACTTAGCCTCAGATCACAGCATATGAAATTCAGCAGTACATTTCTTCTGCCTTTCCTCTGCACTGCGAGAGAGAAAGTCGCAGCAGTGCTGAGGATTCCCCTGCTTGCCAGGGCTGCACAGGACCCTTGCAGCAATCCTCGGGACTACGAACTGCAGCACACAGAGAACGCCTGTCCATACACTTCCGTGCCCTCAAAAGCCTCCCTCTGCGGAAGCGCAATGGTGACCACTTCAAATCTACTCTAGCTAAAAAAATGCCCTTGCACTGAAAAACACTTCTGTGAGTTACTTATGGCAGCTTTACAGCTCATTTACGTAAAGGAATCATGAGCCACAGATGAATCAGGCTCAAATAAAATGATTTGCAAAAGGCCACACAGTAAGCAGCAGGGAGGATGTGAGCCAGGGACTAAGAGCATGCCCTTTTGTGCTTGGTTTTGCCAGTGCAAAAATCCAGTGCCAGCGTGCAAAATACTCCGTTTTCTCTGCTCCAAATCTCGACAGAGAGACAAACAGGAGTAGTTTTCTCTCGTGTCTTACAGCTGCCTAGCAAACCGACCTTCATGTCTGACTTGCAGAACTGTATGGAAAATTGAAACTTCTTTTTGCAGACAAAATTATAAAGCATCTTTTAAAGAAAACCTTATAGCTACACTATTCTCCCTTCTCGGGAGGAAACTTAAACGTAGCGAAGGCTTTGAAGTGAGCCTTGGGTTTGTTACAATGGACTAACCTGATTAGAAATCATGCAAACTCTTGCTGCTCTTTAGCTGCATTCCCCCACGGGCTGTATTACAGCTCTCTAACCAGTCCCACAGCATTGAATGATGTCATGGGATCTGCAGCTCAGCGAGATGAAAGGGATAAAGCGGAACCCGCTGGCACTGGGGAAAGCTTCCAACACACAATCCACAACACAGCTTGGGAACTCAAAAGCTACAGATCCAGCCACTCAACCCCAAGCATTTCAGAATTGTGTGCATTCTCCCAGCACAAGCAAGGAAAGGGGGAAAAGAGCTAGTCAGAGTACTGAAAGGCAGAATTTAAGAGTGCAACTACCTGCTGGAAAAGGAGCTCTTTTTCCTCGCCAAAGCACTGCCTTTGATGTACGGCAACTGATCACTGATCAGATTACAGGCATTTGGTCTCAGTGCTCGTCTGCCTTTGATCTGCATGGTTAATTTTATTTTCCCGGATTTGGAGTTTCGTCTGGGCTTGTGCTGACATACTTTTTTTTTTTTTTTTTTTTTTTAAAGGAGGTAAAAGCATTTAATACAGAAGCTCTGGCAGTGTGAAATTAAGCTGCAGAAACTCTGGTACTGGAAAACTTCATCAGATAACAGGTACTGAATTTTGTAATTTTTTTTTCAGTTTTGATTTCCAAGATTTAAAGAAATTATGAAGTTCACACAACCAATAATACTACACATCATTGTGTGTACAAAGTTCAAAAGATTGATTGTAATTTATGCAGCAATTTATGTGCAGCTCTTGGGCAGAATTATATTGAGAACAGACTATCTAGAATAATATATAGAAAACTGAAGCAAACTCTGTATTTTTCAATGCTTTGGGGGTACATAAGGTTTTGGGTTGCACTGCTCATTCGTACTGTCTACAGTTTTGTAAATTTATATTTGAATACATGTATTACATGACTCAGAGGAGTACTTATTTTCCAAGGAAAGACCAACCATATCTCCTATACACTGTAATACTTTGTTTGCTCTCAGCGAGTTTATTGAACTGTGTCTTCTTCAAACAACACTTTTAAGCCTAATAGTTCCATACTTGAGATGAAAAAAAGTCTCCACTTACACAAGATATTAGAAGTAAATTTATAAATGTAACATCCTTATACACAAAAGGAAATGGTTTTATTTTAAGATTGAAGAGATCATAGTTCAGATGTACCATATGAAATCTAGAAAATAAAAGCAACTTTTTAACCTGATGTTAGAAGTTTCCTCTAAGGCATTTTAATAAATATATTAAAGAAATCTTAGGTTTGTCTAGAGCCAACAACTGCTTTTGCTGAACTTCATAGAAGTTTTGCTGCATTTTAGTGATGTAATTTCCATTCACAGTGTTTTATATTCTGTTCGTCAAAATCATATTTATGAAAAGTATTGTGTTGAAGAAATTTTAAGATATCTACTCCAAAAATTCATTATAAGGGAACAACCTTTCGAAGATTTAGGATTATTCACATTTGCAGTTTTAAAAGGCCAGATCTTCATGTGAGTTTGAGCCAAAGCCATGAGTGTTCTGTGCCTGCAGCTGGAGTCAGACTGTTAAAATAAGACTCAAACTCCTTCTGCAGTATTTAAATATAATTTAGATTTTCAGAAGAACTTAGAACCCATAATTGGGACCAGACTTGCAAACATTCCAGACACTGAGGTCTTTGAAGATCTAGTCTTAATGGTGGCTAGTAGGATCTTCTGAAATACTGATTTATATACTCTTAAGTCTAAATTTAAGTGTATACAAATCTTAACTGCATTTATTAACTAATTGCAACTAAAAGTCAGCATAAATTACAGCTGTTAAGCATCACTTGAAAACTATTCTTTGAGAGGTCTACCAGTCCACAGGACCCTCAAGAAGTTCATATTTCAGTATGCACCACAGTGCAACATGCAAACCCAAATTTTAACAATCTGCTTGCATCTGAGTAAGACCAAGTTATCAACACTTCCAGATAAATGTAGGTAGCTTTCATCAGTCAGTCTGCAAAATTTGTTTCTTCTAATTAAAACTATATTTGTATATATAAAATTTCAATTTACTGCATATCAAGAGATAATATGCCAGACACAGATTAACTAGGCCTGACTTGGTATCATTTAGTGTTCTATGCCACCAATTAATTCATATTCTTACTTAACAAGTCAATTATATTATAAGGAAAGTAATTAGCACTGTATGAATAATGTGTGTATAGCTGTCAAGGAAGAATATAATTTAAGGCACAGCCAAAGAAAAATCTAGTATTTCTCCCTAAATAACAATGATGTACTAAAACATGCTACTGTAACCCTGAAAAGATGGCTTTATTTATTAATTTTATACTTCACAGATGAGCTTCTCTGCCTTTCCAGTCCCCTTTTGCTTGTTGCTTGTTTTCCAATATGTACATTTATTTTCTGAGGAAAATTGCTTCTAAACCTTACCTCTGCTTGGTGCAAAGTAGAAAGAGAAGCAAATTTTGAAAAACAATGCCAGGAATGTTTTTTTCCTCAGAAGTCAAAATAGCTATGCAAGTCTAATACAATTAAACTATCACTACAAGGATCTGACCTATCACACAAATGGGTGAAGTTGCACATAGAAGTAACACTGATTAATCAGATAGATTACACTGTTGAGTAGGATTTGCATATATAATTATTTGCAACATTTGGGCCCTGGAAATGCATTTAAGAAACAAAGTTTTTTCATTTTGTAGCGAGTCCCTAGGATTTTAGGTAATCTCCCCAGATATTTAAACAAAGATGGGCGCCAACCCAATTAAACTGAAAAATATCTTTGCTTGTCTGTATGTAGGTGAGGCTGAAATGAAAGCACACTTGAACACATTCAAGCGTGGTGGGAAGAGGATTTTCAGCATTTT
The DNA here is from genome assembly GCA_013398955.1 of Callaeas wilsoni. Taxonomy (NCBI): domain Eukaryota; kingdom Metazoa; phylum Chordata; class Aves; order Passeriformes; family Callaeidae; genus Callaeas; species Callaeas wilsoni. The sequence continues at coordinate 783,032 of VWPU01010145.1, forward strand.
TGTTGTTTTAAATAGCAGTTCTCTGACAGTTTAGCCTGTCATTGATCTGACTTTTAAAGATTAAGTAGTAATAATTCTTGGCACTAGTAACTTTGCTTTTACTAAGAGCTGTATAAACATTAATTAATCCTCAGGCTTAAGCCTTCAGAAACAAAAAGTTCACAATGCTTTTTCAAGCAAATCTGACTAGGAAACTCACAAGTATGTAATTTATTTATTAAAATAACTTGAGCAATTTCTGATTATAAATAGAGCCATTTCCAAACAGTGTGCCTTAGATAACATCATAAACATATTTTAAGGTTTGTAATAGTTAAGATTATCAAAAGACGTTGCACAGTTATACTGACATCAGTTTCCAACAGCTGTCATAACAAGAGTAGATCTGTCTCACAGTTGACTGGGGGAACTGTGTTAGCATTTGAGATATGGAGATAACAACTTCCTATTGCTGTACGATTTCTGCTTCCACATCAGATATGTCACGCAGCTTAGTCTTATCAAAGGGGTCAGCTGAAACTGCTTTCCAAACCTTTCTTTTTTGCTTTCTCTGTTGTAGTGTGAATCTCTATACTAGTTCCTCTAACAATACACTTCTTCAATTTCCTTAGAAGAATCACAATTTAAAACAAAATAAACACTGCAATTTTGAACGTCTTTCAACGATGAATGGAACTAACTCATCCATTTTACATTTAGAGGAAAGCTTTTACGTGCTACAACAAGGACTTGAACGTTTAAGTGTCAGTTTTACAGACTACACATTGCTCTTAGTTCATTGGCATAGTAACCCACTGTCTGATGAAAGTCTTGATGTTTCTTTACATGGTAATGCTCAGTGTTTAGTCAACACTTCAAGAACTCTGGGATATTTTAATACCTTTGTCTAACTATACTGCTTTAAAACAAGTATCTGAAACATACGTGATGCTTCTACAAAGAAAAACTCATGCAAGAGTTTCACTGGTGTCTCCAGAAAACAGATAACACACAAAAGATTGTCTGTAAATAGTGAGAGTGTGTACAATGCACAGTGCTGTGCAGCAGCTGCTATTCACAACAGATGCGCTGCTGTTGCGCCGCAGTATGCCATTCCTCACTGAAATTCCAGCCTCTTGCAGAGCTCCTCCTGGCAAGGGTCCTGAAGCAAAACTCTTCTTTGAAGGCCCTTTAGAAGATAATTACATGAAAACCCCTGTGCATTCTGAGTTGTTTGGGTTTCGTAATGGAGAACAACTAGTTTTGCAGCAATCATTTCTCTTTTTGCATACAACTTGTTGGATTTCAATAAGCACTCCTTGTTTTTAGACAAGTCCATGCAGCTGGCAATCTTCAAAATTTTGTCTGTGAGGAGCTCCAAATATTCCGTTTATTTGAAAATGCTTTATCACCAAGTATAAGCATTTGTTAATTTTTTCAGAGCCTAACTAATTTCCTTGTGTGTCCATACAATGGTCTAGACTGTAAGTGGATCATTAACCTTTTCATTAGAAGTAAAACGAATGACCTGAAATCCCTGCAGCAGCAGTTCTTTCACCAAGGTCTCCAGGATTGGTTTCACCAATGTTGGAGCATCATTAACTTCACGAAAGCTCCTAATTTGTGTCACAGTAAGCAGCAGTAACACCCAATCTAGTGACTGTGAACAATTTATTGTCCGTGAAGAGCTGGATTTCTCCATTTCTCCATGGATACTCGCATTTGGTATCAACACTGTACTTACAGATGGGTAAATTGTAACCTGCAGAATGGATAAAATATTTCAGGCTCTGAGCTAGCAGGGAGAAAAAAGCTACTCAAGTACTTTGAAAAGGAGAGTTTGCAGAAAGAAGAGTCTGCAGAAAGGAGAAATTGCAGTGTGTTGTCAGAAAGCCTCCATCATGCTTTTTGGGCAGGACAGGTGGAATGGTCTTTGCTGAATTACAAGGACTCGTTCTACACTCACCTGATCAGTGGCCAAGGGCCAGTCCCTTTAGAACAGCCCAGGAGACATAAGCCTGAGCTCCCTCTGAGGGGGATCAGCAATGCCAAGGCTGCAGCTCCCAAAGCCCAGGCAGCATCTGGAGGCAGGGGTGGGCACAAGAGTGCCCTGCTATCCTGTCCTCCTGGTGGGATAAAAGGGACATCGGCGCCTCACTTGTGATTCATCCTGGCTTCGCACCACTGGTACGAGGCATACACCCCCACTCACGCCCTCCCAGTGCAGACACACAGTGCCTGCCATCCATCCATCCGTCCGTCCGTCCGTCCGTCCGTCCATCCATCCATCCATCCATCCATCCATCCATCCATCCATCCATCCATCCATCCATCCATCCATCCATCCATCCATCCGTCCCATTGGCAGCCCGCGGTCAGCTGACCCGGCCGGGGCGGGGCGGGAGCGGCGCGGCGTTGCCGGGGTGACGGGGCGGGCGCCGGGCGGGAGGCGGTG
>VWPU01010148.1:0-61444 GCA_013398955.1 Callaeas wilsoni
GGGGGGGGTGCGAGGGAGCCGCCCCCGCCTCGGGGGGCCCCACAAAGAGACCCCGCTCCCCTCACGGCGCCGCGAGGTCCGGCTGGTCCCGGCCCCGCGCTCCCCCGGCCGGGCGGCGCGGGGCGAGGGCGGCTCGCCGCAGACAACGCCCATGCCGAGCGCTCCGGAGGGGGGGGCCCGGCCCTCGGCCCCTCGCCGGCCGTGCTCGTGGAGGGTCCCCGGGGACGGGGCTGCGCTTCTTTCTCTGCCTCTATCCCCGGCTGGAGATCCTGGTGCCCCTGGCAAACCCAGAGAGAGCGAGTTCTCACCCTGCAGGGAGCGGGTACATGATTCACTGCCTAAAGAAAACGCATATGCTTTCATTATGTGGTAGAAATTATTACAGGTAGTTTTACTTTCCCAGCGTCTTCTTTTCATCCTTTTTCCCCTTTAAGTTCGTGCGCTATCCCTGATCATTTAATATCCGTGATGATTTAATATCTGGGGGAAAAGTGGTAGAGGGGAGGAACTGGCAACCCTGGGTGGTGTCTCTTGCCCCAAAAATGTCTGTCTTGCAACTGTTCCTTTTAAACATGGTTCCCCTGCGTATAATAGAAAGGGCCTTTAATTTTCTCGACTCTTCTGAGACTGTTACTTTGCCCTGAGAGCTGTGATTATTCATTTGAAGTGAAATAAATATAAGTATTAGAATGTGTGAATGTGGTTTCACTTGATTTAGAGGTAGGAAGACACTCCAGATACTTTCTGTTCATAAATTTTTATATACAACATGATCAAGTTCTCACCAAATGACAAATTTTTACTGAGTTGTGCTTAAAAAAACATCTGATGGCACCATTGCAGAACATCTGAAAAATGCACGTTTTGGGGAGGAAAAGAGAAACTAAAACAAAAAGAAGGCCTAAATAAGAACTCCATTCAGTTAGAGTTCTGATAGGAAAATAATTTAGAATTAATAGTACCACTAAAGGAAAGCAGTCAGGCAGTCTCCACAATAACTGGAGCACTTAGAGAAAGAAAATGCCCCCCAGAAACCAGGTATTGGGGTACAACATGATTAACTTGGGCAGAGGCACACATCCATATTCCACAGCAAGTGTGCAGCTTCTGCTGAAGAGGGAAGGGTTCTCCACCGGGTATGGATGAGTCAGTGCCACTGAAAGTGTTGGCTTTGGTTAGAGTGGAAACCCAGCATCCCGGAGGAATCATCATCCTGGGGAGCTCTTGAGGCATGACTGTCTTTCTGGGGTTTTCTGAAGTCAGCAGTAAATCACTTCCTTAGAAGGTAATAGGACTCTACCCCATGGCACGGATCTGCAATGCAAACTTCCTGTCAACTAATAAAAATTGATTAGGAGGGATTATTGCCTTGGTGCAGCATTTCCCTGGGTGGACTCTTGCTTCTCCCAGTACCATGAATGTTTGCTAAACAAGCTGCCCAGAACAAAATGTAGAACACTTCTTGTGCTGCATTGCTTCTGAATGGGCATGAGACTTGTTACAATTGAGGAGGGAGCACTGAACTCAAAATTGTCTTGTTTAAATCAGTGCTGTGGGTTTTGGACTTCCAGAGTTTTTAGGAATCGAGTTGGGTGAACATACTTAAGATGCACCCTCTCATTCTGCCAGCTTCTCGAAATGCATCTTCACATCTCTCCTGTCCATGGCCTGGAAGAAAATGTACTGTAGATACTGTTGTGTCATTTAATTCTGTGTTCTTGTTCAGCTGAAACAATTAAAAATGATTGGCATAATTTGTTCTTGTTTTTGTGAAATAGTGCAGTTCTGCCAAGATCATAGCTGAGACTGCTGAATAATTCTGTGAACAAAGTGATTTGAGAAGCAATATGAGGAAAGTGTAAGCTCCTCCTAATTTTGCTCCTCAGTTTGGTCTTTGAGGTGCACAATTATAAGGCCCCAGTTATTAATTGGCACGTGCAAAATGGGGTGATGGTAAGTACTGGCTGCAGAGACATTGGAATACAAGTCCCTTGGGTAATTTGAATATGAGTTTGACAATTTTTTTCTGTTTAACATTAGGATAAATGTAAAGTTCTGTCCCATCTTTCTCCTGGAGACTGAAAGAGTGGTGGGTTGCTATTTATGTATGGCTCATGGCATTTATAGCAGCACTTATGGTGGGCATCCAACTGTGGCTTCTTTGGTGTTACTTACCTGACCCACTTAGGGAATTTCTGAAGTCTTGAGAGCTCTATTTGTGAACGGTTGGGAATCTAGTCCTGTGTCTGTACTGTCCTCAGGATGGTGGCCCAGATTAAGAGGACAACTTTCTAGGTACTTTTGCAGTGTAAGTAGCACTTAAACCGTGATCTCCAGAGATATTAAGAGATTTGGGTGTCTGACTGTCTTCACAGATCTGCTTAGGCATGTTATGGCAAATCACAGAATGCCAGGAAGCTTACTGGTAGTGCAGGAAGCTTTGTGAGAAATCTCACTTACTGCTGTTCCTTATTGGTAGAATAATATATAACTAAATGGACTCCTTTTTTGGAAAACAATTGGAGTAAGTGATATTGTGGAGCTCTTTATATCAAGAGGGTGTAGAGGATTCCTGTAGACTGCTGCTGAATACTGAAACCAATTCCTCTTTGCGGAAGCTGGGAACATGTTTGTTTTAGGTGAGAATCACGCTATGGCTCAAGGTAAACTCTGAGCAGGTACTTCAAACAGCTGCTTTGTGCTACAAGTCTTGAATACATGACTTGGGTGAGGTGAAATAAGGTGGGGTTTTCCCCCCTCAAAACCAGATCATGGGTCAAGGTACAGGTAAGGGAAAAACCCAGCCCACCCATGACAGGTCTCCTGCCTCCCAGCACAGCAAGCTAACAGCTGGCTCCCTTTGTCCTTAGAAATCAGGGAGATGTGTCTTTATCACGAAGGCAGGAACACATGCAGCAGTGGGTTCAGTTGAAGATTTGAACCCTTTTTAGAAAAAACTGTCTCCTAGTAACAGGTCTTCAGCTTAGAGTTTAATGAAGAATCAATAAGTCACAAATTAGAATTTAAGTTGCATATTCATTTTGGTTTGCAGAGGATTGGTCTCTTCCAGGCAGATGTCAAGCACACTTCAGGTTTTTGGGTTCTTCCCCCCATTAATGGTTACCACTTACCCTGTCTGTTAAAGGTCTTACTGGTGTGATGATGTGGGGTGTGACTGCTGTCCCTGAGCTAAAAGGCAGAAAAATTTCAGCATATCCCTGACAACTGCAGGAATCCAAGAGTTAACGTATGGGCAAGACAGGGCTAAAGGAGTAAGACTGTGCATTTTTTAAAGTGAGAGTGGTACATACTGGGACATAAATTAACTATTGATTATGAGGAGTTGTGTGAGTGAGGGCCTTTGTCTGTAATGGCCTTCTTGAATTTCCTGAGGTACCAGGAGCAAACAAAGGAGACAAAATTCTAAAATTGGATGGTGAGGTCCTCTGCAAGGAGGCCAGAAGTTGAACTGGTGTCCAGTATCAGAGGATTGCTCAGTAGCAGATCTCAGTCAAGGGGAGAGATGCATGATGAGGCCCAGGCTTGAGATGTTTGTTGGAAATAGTGGGGAAATCCTCTTTGATTTAGAAAAGTAAATGTTCACAGCTTGCAGAGATTACAGGGACGATTTAAAAACTTTCTTGTTGCAAGAGGGACTCATGGTAGACCATACAATAGATTATGCAGAAAATCCCACTGTTGCATGGATAACTTGGCCCTAACCTGTGTTTCTCAAAGTACAGGACTGTTTATTGCAGAGTCATGCAGTCAGGTTTTGGAAGGGTTTTGACTGCACCAGCTGTTACAAACCTTGCACAAGGCATAGCAGTATAACCCTCTGCTTTGTCCACAAAATCATTATCAAGCCACTGTGCAGGTTGGATATTATTTGGTTTTTTTTTCCCTCCTCTGCCTGTTGGTTGTCTTAACTGCTGAGAATCCACCTGTTAGGTTCTTTTATGCTCATTTGTGTAAAACTTGCAGATTGTGATGAGCGTGGAATGCTTTTCATGTGTGCTTGGGTTGTGGTCTGACCCTTAGAGCCAGTTCAGTTCTCTAAATTAGAAGCAAGATTAATTTTTTTTCCCTGTGAGTAGTTGTCTGAGCTGGTGACCTGAATGAGCCCATTGAGAGGTCAGAGGAGTGTTGAGCTGGCGGGAGGGAATCGATAGGGATGGGTTCAGCCATCTCTGGAGTCTTCCTTGCCAAGCACAGGATTTCCTAAGAGAACAGAAAAACCTAATGCAGGCAGTGTAGTAGTGTGTTTAGAAGAATTCCTAATGGATGGAAAGAAGAGCTGAGCTTCCACGTGGTTGAATTTGAAGCTCGTCAGTGTAGTGAGTAGGGTGGTGCCCACTGATGCCTGGTGGAGGTCTGTAGTTTTGGGAAATGCAGCTTGTGGACATGAATCTGCACAGTTACATTCATCTCTTACAGAAGAAAACACCCTGGCCCCCGTTTCTTCAGTTCTTGTGTTTGTTCCTAGCAGTTTGGTGCTACTCAGTTAGTACTTTCACTTGCTTGTGTTTTTGTGGCTCACTCAGAAGTGTTAGCAAGCTTCCCAGCACAGATCCCTTGTGATTCCACTGGTGGGCTTTCTCTGTTCTCAACACTCGAGTCTCACATTCATACCCTGTTTCCTGTCTTTCAGCCAAGTGTTTATCCATGTGAGGACTTTCCTTCCTATCCCATGGCAGTTGAGTTCCTTAAAGAACCTTGGGTGAGGGACCTTGTCAAATGCCTTTGGGAAATCCAGGTAGAATATACCAATTATGTCTTCCTTGTCCATGTGCTTCACTTGTTCAAAGCATTCCAGTAGGTTTGTGAGGCATAATGGAAGGCCGTGCTCTACAATATAGTGTTTATGCATATACCCAGTCATTCCAGGGTGTTTTTTAATGTAGTTCCCATTAACTTGGCCTCTAGTGAGTATTAGGTTCATGGTTTTGTAGGTCCCCCTGAGTGTCTGCTGGAACCCTTCTCAAATGAGCAGTGTAAACCCCTTTGTGTTTGCTGCTGCTCTTAAAGCCCTAAATGAGAGGTTACACACAAGAATTTAGGGTCAGATACTTCAAGTTCTTGTGTCTTGTTCCTGATCATCTTTTGTTCATTGCAAGAATGAACAAGTACAAGACTAACACTTGTGTTGAGTCTTTAAATAGTGTTTACGATGTGTGATCATCTGTGGTGGACACGAGGGAAGAGTTGTTTATTCTGCTGTGTCCTTCACCTCTTCTCATATCACAGGATGCTCATTTGCAGCTTTTAGCTCCTGGAATGCTGAAGTAGGTACTGGGCAGCAGCTTAGAAGCTTGAAGGGCTTGGTTTGTTTTATTGCCCTTAGATAAGGGCAATAGAAAAGATTAAATTTACAACACAACTTCCGTTTGCTGATGTTCTGCTGCTACTAAATGGAGAGTTAAGAGAGTGCTTCTGCTACTTTTCATTACATAATATATAGGAATTCTGCTTTCTGGGTTCTCATAAGATTCATTTTGATTTGAGTATGATGGCCATTACATCAGCTCTGTCCCACCTTTACTCAACAACTTCTTTTTCTGTTCTTATTTTAAGAAGCTTTCTCACTTAAGTAGTTCCTCTTTTGGGAGGGAGGCACACCACTAAGAGATTTTCTAGCTCTTGTTTTTTCCTGTGGTGATGTTGAACCGGTGTGTGTGGAGGCAAGGAGGAGTTACTCCAGCAGTAAGGCTGAAGTAGATTCTGTGTGTGCCCTGAAAAAATCTGACCCTGTAGCGTCCTGGTTAGTGAGACTCAGGCACTGAACTGGAAGTTACAAACACTGCAGATTTGCCCTAACAAGTTTTCTTTAGTGCACCAGCCTTTGTTTAGGCCAAATGGTTTCTGTTACAAGCATAGATTTTGATAGAACTGCCAGATGCTGGCTCTTCGTTCAGTAGGGTCTGCTGTTCCTTGGGAAGATTTTTAGTCTTCCCACTAAATTTGCTGTACATCACCCATTTCCATATTTCCTTACCTGGGGATATCGCAGTTCCCCTGGGTTTTCTGGATCTCAAGAAGCAACAAGTGTCTGGTTTCTCATTTGTCTGTGGTCAAGAGGCAGTCATTATTTTGTGACCTAGTATGAGTCCTTATCAGCTGTGCCCTTTGTTCCGTGGCTCGGCCCCTAAGGATGATTATCAGACATGAGCTTCTCAGCACTGGTAAACTTCCCCTTGACTTTGTAGGTTAGAATAAGGCTTTTTCTTTGCCTTTCACATTAAACCCCAATCCCAAGCCATGAACCTTGCTGTTCCACAAACCTTTTGTAGGTGGCCACCTGTGTCCCAACCTTTTGTGATTTCCAGGCTGTGCCTTTGTGTCCCTCCTGGTGGCTGGAGGCGAGTCAGCAGGGTTTGCAGTGGGGAGCCAGCATTTTAAAAAGAGTGGTAGAATATAGGAACCTAAAAAATGACCTGGGTATCATTACAGATGTGTAGTATCTTAGGCAGTTGTTTGGAGTCTCATTTTTTCCATAAGAATATACACACCTGATCAGACAAAGTGTCTGTGTGTTGTGGTATTTCTTAACCAACAGCCGGTGCTTGGGAAAGGATCTAAATATAGGGCGAGCATGTCATTCTCCAGAATATTCCCCTCTCCTTCCACAATTTACATTTTTGGGATTTCCTGCTCTGATGGTGGCATGATCTGTCAGTAGCATAATAAGGTGACAGCCACGATCACCTGAGAGGCTGGAACTTAACCACTGAAATACAGTCTGTGTCTTTCTGAATCTGCATAACACTGCTTTTTCCATAATGCAGTGTAAGCATCTCTGGATTTTGTATGCAGTGAGTTGTTGTTACTGCAATAATCCTTCTTAATGAAATGTAATCTCAGGCTTGTATTTTGTCTTGAATGCACTCTGAGCTTTCCACCTCCTTGTGGAAACTTCCAGATAGGTAAAACTGCACTTAGAATGTAAAATATTTGTTCTGTTGGCAGGTATAGATGGCTTTATTTTTGTTTTCTGTTGGAGGAGATAGAGATAGGTTGTCTCCTTGCTTTTGTACAGCCTGTGTTCTTAAGATTTTTTCATCAGGCTTAAATTTCCAGGCCTGGATTATGGCTTTACCATGGAAGACCAAGGTATGTGCATAATATTTTGTCTTGTTGAACTATCAGCCCAGATTTTTGTATTTGTAAGTAAAATGGGGCTCTTTACTAAGCTGGAAACGTTTTTCTCCAACAACTTTGTGGGCAGACTGATAAATGTTTTCTCTTTGGGTAAAATGATTGTTTATGGGTGGGATTCTCCTCTGTGGTTGTGTGGTTACCTAGTAACAGGATTAAGATTTTGAAGAGGAGACCTTTCAGTTCCAGTTGTCAGGATGTTGGGAGGTTGTGTACCCAGTTCGAGGGCTGGTGAAGCTGGAGGGTTTTGTGCTTCAGAACAAATGGAGGAACCTCAGCGCTCCCCCATCCCCCAGCATCCTGTTCCCAGTGGCTGTCACTTGTCAGGGTGTCTATTTAACTTACCAACAGCTCAGTCATAAAAATGTTGGGGTGATAAGGGCTGTTCACTGATAGTGGTGGTTGTGAGCAGGTTTCCCTTTGGCTCTGCAGGAGGTGGTGAATGACCTCCTTTGCCAGCAGACTGAGGAGATGCATCAGGGCTAAAACACTGACAGAGGAGCTCCTTGTACGGCAGGGTCCTGGGTCTGGCTTTGCACCAGCTATTGCTCAGCTAAATCGGGTATCTCCTCCAGTGCACAGAGGTGTTTAAGGGCTTGTAGATCTTCAGACTGGTAATAGATGCATAAAATCCTGCAGAAGCCAAGCAATTGATTAAATTGATAAGGATGTGTTTAAATGTACTCTGAAAACAGATATTCATTTACAGAGAACAGCAAGTCTTGTGTATAGTTTTTTTATTTTAAATTTTCATACTAGACAAATGTGCTTCTAGGGAAGAGATTGTGAAGGAAACCTGTAGAACAGTTGATAAAACGTGCCCTTTTTGCCCCAGTTGTTGCAATTTCCTGATCCAGGGCAGAAGATCTTGGAAGCTGTTCCTGTACATGTTCCTCAACCTCCACACTTCTGGACTAATTCTTCCATGTCATTGTTACTTGAGATAAGTGTGAATAGACTTTTGTTGTCTTCGTTAAGAAGCAGGTTTTCTGTAAAAGCATTGTGTACATCCAGGGGTATGACTGAAGTGCTCTGTAGTTAATCCCAGTGAATAAAGCACAATAATAGAAACTGTTTTAAAGAAAGGCAGCATTTTCTATAACCTGTGTGTTGCTTATCTGAAGGCAGATATTAGGCTTAAAAACAAGACCTGCATTTTTTGTTGGAGCTTGACAAAGGCACCCAAGTCATAGAGGCAGCAAGTCTTAATTCCTGATGGTCAGTTTTTTCCAGAAGAACTGTCAGGCATCTTACCTTGAGTGTAGCTCCACTGTTTTAAGAAACTTTAAAATACGAGATGGCTTAATTTGCATAATTTTAAAAGTTGATTCTTTATATGAATGTCATGGTAGGGTCATCCTTCTGGAAATAAATCATAGTGCTTGCTTTATTTAAGTAGCAAATTGTAACTATATTATATTGCCTCTAACTTGGCTGACTTAAATTACTTAATTATGTTAATATTAACTGTGTGAACGTGGAGTGTTTAGGGCAGCTCTCAAATTCAGTAAAAGCAGTTCACCATTTTGTAATTGCAGGGTGGTGTTTTCAACAAGTTTTATCAAATCCTTGGTGGATTTTTCATTGCTTTCTGTGATTTGGAGAAGCACAATCTACTGATAAAAATAGAACCACCAGAAGATTTTGTCCTCCACATATGGAGACCTGTTGGAAACTGATAACATTGTTCCTGCCAGGGAGCCTACAGTCTCCATTGCTGAAGTAGCTTATGCCTGTTTAGGTTGTGGTTTTGACATCTGAGGGGAAAAAAATGATAGTAAAGCTTCATTTGTATATTTAACACTGTTCTTGTAATGTGTCCTGAACAGGCACAGTGTGGTTAGGTAACGAAAGGGTTATAGCCTTCCTTAAGTAATTCAGTCTTTGCTTCCACTGGAGTGTAGGAAAGCTGGATTTGGTAATAATTGTTTTAACCTCAGGTTTAGAAGTACTTTTCAACAGGCTTAAAATACAAATACACATTAATTCATATTTTGTTGTTACTTTTCAGTGTGAATGGCTGCTTGGCATGGGTAGATATGGTTGCTGTGGGTACCCTCAGGATGACTTTTTTGTTACCACTCCAAGCCCCAAATTTTTCTTTTGGAGGTTCATCTCACAGCTTTGGCTCACTTTCCTAGTAACAGTGCTCATACATCTCTACATGTATTCAAATCTGCATTTTATGTTTGTGTTAGTTACCACATTACACTGTGTTCCAGTTGACAAATCAGTGGAGCATTCTGTAATTCCTCAGTTTTATCCTGACTATGCCAAGAGCCAGATCACATTTGCTCATCTTTTCTCACTGTCCTCTGCCTTCTCCAAAGCACTCTGAAGAGCACAGGCTCTGTAGGATTGTGCTGATAACTGTTACCCACTGTGGAAGAATGTTCTTGCTGCTACATCCTTTTTGTCTGTCTGTTAAAAAAACCCAAACCAAAGACCAAAAAATAAAACCCAAAAGCTAAACTACTTTTAAAGAATTTTTGGAAGCCTTGTTAAATACCAGATGAACATCAGATACTTCCTTTGCGTGTGTGCTGATTGATTTGTTTGGAACACTCCAGGGTAGAAGTGACGAGTAACCAGATGAAAGGAGGAGGGAGCCCAATTTCCTAAGATCTCATTAATGTACAGCTCATATTGAATGATTTGAAAGATGCTTCAGGTGTGAGAATAATTGCCTGACCTTTCTCTTCTAGAAATGGTTGAATCAATGAAGAAAGTGGCTGGAATGGATGTGGAGTTGACAGTGGAAGAAAGAAACCTGCTTTCTGTTGCATATAAAAACGTGATTGGAGCCAGGAGAGCTTCCTGGAGAATAATCAGCAGCATTGAACAGAAAGAAGAAAACAAAGGTGGAGAAGACAAATTAAAAATGATTCGGGAATATCGGCAAATGGTAAGATGGAGTTGGTCTTACAGCAAAATGTCATTTAGTTCTGGCCCCCTTGCCATAAACTGCCCTGGTGTTCCAGATTGCCTGTGCAGTGCTGACCTGGAATAGGGTGATGGCCTTGGAAGGCTGGAATTTGTTCCTTATCTGGAGAATAAATCTCCTTGGTGAAGGGGAGAGCCTGGGTGTTTCTGTGTAAACACTCAGAAGGGCAGCAGACTCAAAGAGGAGAGCCAGGGCTTTTCCCTCAGTGCATCAACAGCTCTGCCAAGCACTGAAACTGCACTGGCCCTTCGGCTTCCCTGCTTACTCAGGTGTGAGGCTGCACCTGCTCAGGAGGCCTTGTTCTTCCTCCTCCAACCTGACCTACCTCGGGCAAGTTCTTTTCTTAATTAACCCTGCCAAAGGAGGCATTTGGCTGTTAAGCTTCCACTTCCTATAAATGTTGCTGTGGATGATACAGTGACACTTTCTGTCATTCCAGTTCTCTGTCCTAGAGAGTTCAAAACATGAGTAGTTGAAATGTCCCTGGGGGAGGCTCTTCAGTGCTCTTCTTGGCTCCTTGTCTTTTGTCACTCCCCATTCCTGGGGATGTCTTGGTGATCCCAGCTGTGAAACTTGCGTGTGTAGCAACCTCCAGGGCCTTGCTGTTTTCTCTCTCTGGAGAGAGAGAGGGAAAAATTGATCCACATAACTTCATGCTGACTTAGTCAGTGTGTGCAGCTTTACCTAAAATGGAGAACTTGCGGCAAGCTCTGACTTGTATTGGAAGGGCTCAGGAAACCTCCAGCTCTTAGAGAGTTGTTGTTCCCCCTGCCCTAAATGATAGTTTAGCCTGGAGCAGGCATGCTCCTGTACTGTTTAAATCCCACACATTTCTGCACAGACTTCATCTCCATTATTTGAGGACAAGTGCCTCCACATGGTTCACATCTTCACTTCCAGAGAAACAGTGGAGTCTGTTATATCACCTGGCACTGATTCCTATACCAGCAATGGAAATGATGTTGGCTTGGAAATCTTCTCTGAGGCTCTGGACTACTTTCTGTTGACTCACAGGGTTTCTGTTGCTCCATGGAATTGTTAAAGTTGTGAGTTTCTAATTTTGTGCTGGCACGCTGATGGGATGAGACTCCACCAGTTACATACAGTCCCAAATAACCTTTTCTTGATGGATGTCTCCAGTCTCCTAACAGAACATATAAAACAAGACAACAGCTATCCAGTGATTGTTTAAATTTGTTCTACACTGTGTGCTTCCAGGTTCTTTTGCACAGGGTTTTGTGAGTGGTTACCATCTTCTGCCAAAGATCCTTTAATGATGAAAAGACTTTTTTCCTGATTTTCAAAGGACTCTAGAAATAGCCATTATTCTGCATGTCTCTTTGTAAAGGACATGTGCCATTCTGGATGGACTGGCTTGTGAGAAGTCCATGTTGGTGGTGCTTGAGGTGTCTGAATAGAGAGGGAGGCCTCATGAAGTACAGTGTCATGCCAGCGGTGTGTTCAGCTGTTAAATCCTTTCACAGCTGCACGGGAGCAGTGCACTGAGAATGTCACTGGTTTGGTACTGGAGGAAGGGTGGCTGTGTCTGCCCAGCTCCAGAGGGAGTTTCCCAAGAGGCTTCTGAGCATCATCTGTAGCTGAAGGTCCGATCCTGTTAGTAGCTGCTGGGAGACTTAATATGGCTTGGCATCTGCTCTGAGGGTGTGAATGGGTTTGGCAGGATGGCCTGGGAGCAGGAAGGGCCTGAGGAACATCGCAGAGGTTTGGATGCTGCTGCTCACCGTCACTGCTGAAAGGCAGCACTCCTGCCCTGGTGTGCTCAGTGCTTCCCTGCAGAAACAGCTTCCAGCAGAATTCTCATCATCATTCCCTTGTCAACAAATACTATTGTAGCATTTTCCAGAGTGAGTTCAATGTTGGGAAAACCTTTCCCAGGCTTGAAAGGCTCTGAAGAAGGGGGGGGAAAAAAACCCCTACCAAACAAACCTCATCCCCCCACCCCAAACCATGTCTGGGGGCCAACAGGCCAAGTTTAAAGCACTGGGGAGTTGGAGAGAACCAGCATCTGTCAAAGACACATCTCTCATCTGCCACCAGCAGCAGCTGGGACCATGCTCAGATGTAGAGTGCTGTTCCAATAGAAATGGAAACTTTCTGTCGTAGTTTCTGTGAAAGTAATTATTTGTTGGCTTTGCTGTGTGTCAGTATTTACCATAATTCAGCTCATGGCTCACACTGGGAGTTTGTTTGAGCCAGCAGCCAGCATGACTCGGGGCAGATCTGGAGGGATGGTGGTGTTGGGAGGGCAGGGCCAGGCTGGCTTTGTCTGAAGTGTGCACTGGGCAGTAGTGAGGGATGAAAGACACCAGGGCATGCCTCTTCCCCAGCCTCTTCAGCTGAATGGAGCCAAACACATCCATAGCCATGAGGGAAAATGCCACTTACTTGCTTCCTTCGTAGAAGGGCTGCTCTCCTGGGTCCTGTGGCCATTTGGATACACAAAAGCCCCTGAATTTCCCATCTGGCTGCATCTCTGATGAGAGCACGCTGAGGCTTGTGCTCTTCATCCTGGAGAGGCTGACGTGGTGTGTGGCTGCACACAGTGCAGTTCCCTCCCTTGCAGTCGAACCAGGTCCATTCCCACACCGCAGTACAGGTGCTGACCTTCCCCTTCCTGCTCTGGAGATGTGGCACATGGAATGTGTGTTTCCAGTGCTCCGACTTCCAACCTGGGCTGTATTTTGGGGCAGCTGCCAGGCTCTCCTCCATCCTCCCTTCTTAGAAAGAGCTCACCGAGCCACTCAGTCTGGAACAGATCCTTTTTGTGCCAGATCTTTTAGTTCTGTTGTGGTTTTTTGGATTTTTGTTTGTTTGTTTGTTTTACTTTTAATCACCTTGACTTGTATTAAATCTTTTTAAACTAAAGCTTAGTCAGGACATTTCCATTGCCTTGGACAGCAGCTGATCTCTGATAACTGTGACTGATCCTTTAGGCAAAGCTGGAAAAGGTCTGTCTGAGATGAAATAGAAGTTTGTACATGTGTGGTTATTAACTAAAGCGGATTAGAAACTGATTTAATTCTTTGCAGTTTTGCTGAAGATCTGTCTGCAAAAGAAGTCATTGAAAAAGAGGATCAAGAGGAAAGAAGTTTGCAGGAACTGACTGCTGGCCAAAGGTTTTATAGCTTTTGTAGCCCAAGAGTATATGAAATAGATTCTTCTCAAGTGACCGTATTTCAGCACCTTTGTTAAGCATTTGTCACATAATTAAGTACAGCATCTGATTCTTCCTGTGAATGTCAGGGCATTCTGACATTTGTACATGAAATTTGCTGTCAGTTAATTTCTCTGAAGGAACTTTTGCAAATCTGTTACTTTGTACAAATCAGTATGTGTGTGTATGTGCCAGTTCATCATTTATTTTGGATCCGTAATGTTAACACCTTTTGGGTATAACTGCTGTGGTAACAAACCCTGATAGTTTGGGAGCTGTGTGGTGATAAAAGGATTACATGGCAAGGAAAATGCTTAAAGAAAAAGGAAAGCAAATGCTTGGGTGGGAGGATAGGAAGGGATGATGGACTGAGTGGGGCTGCTCCTGTGATCCAAGACTTGCAATTCCTGGTAGTTTTTTTAATGCCTTTGCTTGAAATCTCTCCTTTATATGAAATTAGCTTAAGCCTGAGTTCTCTTCAGCTGTAGCTGTGGAAGTTACTGTGAAATCATGGAAAAGCAGCAGTGGATGGATGACTGTGTGTACTTAACCAACCACTCCCACTGGAATGACCTGGGAGGCTCAGAGCCAGTCTGGTTCGGGCAGTGTTGATGTCAGAGGAGGGGTTTCAGCTCTTCTGAGTGTGCTCAGTTTCTTTGCTTGCAGGTGTGAAACTCTCTGTGGTAAACCCCGACCTCACAGACCTTGCTTTGTTTGGAACTGGAAAAAATGAAGGTTCATGTGACTGTTTTCAATTGAGACTTTTCAAATCCAGTATCTGGTTTTAAATAAGGCTTTATATACTGTATTTTTGGCCACAGATTTCACTCTCAGTGTTGATGATTTCTGCTTTTTTGCTGAGTTGCTGCGCTTTGTGTTTTTCACCTGCTTGTGGAGCTTGTTTTCATCTTGTACCTGACCTTTGTGTGGCACATCTTGATTCTGCTCTCATAGTCCATGATTTTTGTCTTAAGACTCTTCTTTTAGAGCTTTGCCTCCAAGGACTCAGTGGAAATTGTTGTGATGTGTAATGTGTACCCCATTTAACTCTGGGGTATAATGGAGTTGAGCTGATTTGTGTTAATTACCTTCAAATTGTCCCTTTTGCTGTTGCCACTTTCAGGGCAGCCTTCCAGGATCATAAATGTAAAGAATTGAGTTGTGCAAGCCTTGCAGCAAGGAGTTACATCCCGAGACAAACTTATAGCAGTGGTCTAGCAAGATGTCTTCCAAGGAATTTACAATTCCACTGTTCAGTTCCACCTTTCATCACCCATCAGTCCCTGCCTCTTGTGTGTGGCAGCTAAATGTGCAGAACTGTTTTGCTTAATGCACCTGTGGAGCAGCTGAAGTTTATTTATTTTTCTTCTGTCCTACCCCTCTTTGGAATTTCACCATGTTACCTGTTTGATATTTGGGTACTTTTGAAACTGCTTTTAGTCTTAAGTGCTCGCCTCTCCCTCTCTTCTAATTTTGGGTTGTGGGTTTTTTTTTGTTTTTTTTGTTTTTTTTACTAGGTTGAGACTGAACTGAAGTTAATCTGTTGTGACATTCTGGATGTACTGGACAAACACCTCATTCCAGCAGCTAACACTGGCGAGTCCAAGGTTTTCTATTACAAAATGTAAGTACCTTCTTAAGAGGAAAGGCCTGAAATAGAGACAGAAATTAAGTATCTGTAATGAGAACTTAATAGAAACGGTTGTGCAGCTCTTAGGTGTAAGAAACAGCAATTTTAATTGAGTTGCTGATGTAGAAATCACATCCCTGCTTGGTTTTTTTTATTTTGCATGAGCTGAACACTCGTAAAGAGAAGAAAATAAAGTGTGTCCTGTAGTGATGGTTTAAAATTCCCTCAGCTCCTGGTGCAGTGTTGGTAGTAGCTGAGTGACTGGTGTGTGGATATCTAAACACAGTTTAATTGAAGCTGTTCATTTAGTGGCTGGTGGGGAAATGAGGATTACTGACTTCCTGCTGTTTCTGTTCTCAGGAAGGGGGACTACCATAGGTATCTGGCTGAGTTTGCCACAGGAAATGACAGGAAGGAGGCTGCAGAGAACAGCTTGGTGGCTTACAAAGCTGCTAGTGATATTGCAATGACAGAACTCCCACCAACACATCCCATCCGCTTAGGACTTGCGCTCAACTTCTCTGTATTCTACTATGAAATTCTTAATTCTCCTGATCGTGCCTGCAGGTAGGTGGTGACTGGCAAAGTGGGAATTTGGGAATGTCGTCTGAATACCAAACAAGCCAGCAGTGGTTGCTCCTTGGGTAACTGCTTTTCCTGCTCTCTCCCTGCTGATGTTTGCTCTGGTTTATGTCAATTCACTGGGAAGATCTGCAGCATCACCACGTGTTTCTGTGGGAGCAGTGGTGGCTGAGGAGCAGGATTGTGATAACCTGGAATCGATCAGCTAATGGCAGTCCAGCAGCTTGCCAGGTTAACTCTGTGCATGCCCTTAAGCTGCCCAAAGTGTGAGGTGATTTAACCTCTCTTGCACAAGCTGGGAGGGATGGTGGCTCTGATTTCTGTGACCTGTGAGCATGTACAGAGTGCCAGTAATTGAAGCAAATACCGTTTATCTTCTGTCACTGCAGGTTACACTAAGTTTTTAGCAGCCTTTAATCAGTTGTATTGCAAGATGTAGAAATGTTTAATGAAACCAATGTTCTTGAGTTACAAATTTCTTAAAGCACACAAAGTGGCTGGTATTGTGCTTGTGGACTGTGTTCAGCAATATTTGTTAAATCCTTGTTCTGTCGTTGCAGGTTGGCAAAAGCAGCTTTCGATGATGCTATTGCAGAACTGGATACACTGAGTGAAGAAAGCTATAAGGACTCTACACTTATCATGCAGTTGTTACGTGACAACCTGACACTATGGACTTCAGACATGCAGGGTGATGGTAAGTGAGTCCTGCTGGGAAAGATGCATCCCTGACCCAGGGAGCAGAGCCTGGAAATGCAAAGGCCTTTGATGGTTGATTTCTGTCTCTCCTAATAATGGCCCTCCTGCACTCCTGTCCTACCTTAACGCTGATAGGGGTGACACTGGAATCTTTTGAGCAGCTCCTCAGCTCTCACTTGAAGAAAGGAGGTGTGGAAATAGCAACACTTGGTTGTTTTTCCCTCCTCACGTGGCACCTGTGATTACTGTAAAAGCAGTGACTTCCTTTATTTCATCTTCTCTTTCTTTCTGCTTGTCATCATGCTCATCTCTAGCTGTCATTCCAACCAGATGTGAACCTCCAGTGCAGGAGGAAGCACTGGAAATGCTTTAGCTCCCCTTTATTCCATAGTCTCATTGCCAGAGCAAATGCCAAATGTGTCCCCTGGCAGGACCAGAGGGTGGGACATGGATTGCTTCTGTTCACTAGCAAAGGAGAGTACAGATTTTTGAAGTGATATGGGCACACTGAATGGGCTTTTCCAACACTTAAACTTTCACATACAATGCTTAGTATAAATCTACTCATTTTAGGGCTTCTCTCTTGGAGACACAAGTGAAAAGAGCTGACTTTTTTTACTTTTAACTTGAAGGAGAAAAAATAAGTCCTGTTAAGACCATTTTGGGTACCTACAAATGCCCAGAGAATAGAAACACCACTGCTGAAATTCACATAAATACATGAGTGGCTTAAGTTTTTGGTAACCTTTCCTTGTAGCCACACAGCATTCCTGGGGATACTTCATTGGTGGTATGTCCATTTGAAAGCAAATGCAGAATATTTTAACTTTTTTCTGACTCCCTGTTGTTATGTAGGGTCATGGGTTTGTTTTGAAGTGTTGTTACTTGGTAGCTTCTCACTCTGCTCTTTGGGCTGCTGAGAGAACTGGCAATGCTGTAAATGTGTGGGGTCTTGGCTCCTGGTTTAGTCCACATCCCAGTGTTTAAAGGCTCTTGCACCACCTCCCTCTTCAAGGATTATCTCATGGTGCAGGATGAGTCCTGGATGGATCTGTAGACTCTTGTAAACACTGCAGATGTTGGATGCCTTCCTTGCCATGGGTAGGCATTGGAGAAAAGAAATGTGTTTCAAATTCCCACAATTAAGATACAACCTATACTTTTTTTACTGGAGCCAAATACCCTGGTGCTCTGTGGAAGCCATTTCAGTGCAGTAACAAGGTTGGATCAATGTGGGGTAGTACCAAGATCTTCCAAAGATTGTTTCCCAAAAGCCCTTGATTTGGCCAGGGCTGATCTGTCTCATGGATCTTGGATACTGTAGAAGTTCCACAAGATTATTTACAGGCTCTTTAGATTTTGCAAAAAAGAAATAGAGATCTATATTTCTTGCTCCACAGCATGGAAAATAGACATTTTGATTATTCCTGAAGTAATTGAGATTATCCTGGTTACTAGTGACGGAAAGATAATGATTAGAGCATTGAAAATACTGTAGGACTACTTAAAATTGTGGTGGAACTCTTCAGATCTGGAAAAAAAAAGTTTTCACGTAGAATGTTCAGACACAGGTGCAAAGTCAAGTTTCCTCATATTTTGCCAATGCTCTGAGTGCATTTCCAGCTGATGCTGCCAGAGCTCCATATTCCCACATGGGCAGAGCCTTTGAACAATAAGTCAATAGTGGCACAATTAGCAGTTTGCAAGGGGTGGGAGAGACTCGGAAAGGGCTTGCTCTTTGGCGTTGAGCTTTTCCCTGGTTCCCTTTCAGCCGTGGAGGGATGTAAAGCCAGGCCTTACCCAGCTGCTGCACTCCCATCCCAATCCCTGTAGCTTTCCCATGGCCTGGACAAGTGTTGAGTTTATTTCCGCGCTTGTAATGTCATCTCCATATGATTCCTGTTCTCCCCTTCTTTCCTGCTGTATAGATTCCTAAAGGAAAGTCCAACTGTTCATTTCCTAAAAACTCTACTTTGTAAGTCTCTTGTCGTGGAGTTTTCAGTGTCAGTTTTCCTGTCACTAACAGTGCCTGCCTCTGTCACCCGCTGCTGACAAATGCTTGTGTCCCTGCTGCCGCTCCTGTGGCACCTGTCCCGCCGCCCAGGGATGATGTGCTTGACTAAGAGCCAGAGTAACTCATGTTTGGGACTTGAGCTGCAAACCCAGATGGATATAAGAATATTTGGGCATGAAAAGTACTTCACAGTGGCCTGGTAGAGGAGTATTTGCTTACGTGTGTTGGTTAGAGCATGCTCAGATCTTCTAATCTGGGTTAGGGCCTCTGCTTTTCCTCTCTTAAATGGTCTGATACAGAATTCTATATAAACTTTATTGTTGTTGAATGTCCTGTGTTCCTAGGCCCCCTCTTCCAAATCTACCTCCTCTTGTACCTGCTGGTAATCCTGAATCTGGACATGCTCTGAGCAGGCATTCCGGTTATCTGCTGGAGCTCATATCTTATTTGATTGGGTTTTATTGCAAATTGAGTTTTTAATTACTAGTTTCTGTTCACTGCCCTTCAGAGAGTACCATCTTGTGTGGTTACAGATAATTGCGAACACCTTTTCAGTCTCCCTTGTCAATTAAGTGAGCTGTGCATGTGTGATGGCACTGGCTGAGGTACCTGGAACTTGCCCAGTTGCAGCAGAATTTTGGCAGAGCCCTGCAGAAGGTGTTGCATGGGGCTCCCTGGGGCAGCTGGAATGTAACCAAACTACAGCAGTCTCCTGGACAGACCCCTTTCCACTGCATGGCACAGCCTGGTTGAACAGAGAAAATTTCCGCAAGAAGTTTTTCTTTAATAACCTCAAGCCCAGGGTTTCTTGTCAGGTTGGATGTTTTTCGTACCTTTGGTAATTCCTGCCATCAGTGTAACTGTTTAAAATTGCCTGGAGTACCTTGCTGTTGTTGAGACTTGAGTGGGCTTGGGCAGAAGAAGGTGGAGGTGAGGGTTTGGGGAAGGTATTTCCTGATCCAGGGATGTTGATGCACAGCTGTTCTGATGGATTCTGCCTTGGCTGTCCCGCCCTGGCTCAGCAGGACTGCTCACCTGCGTGGTGTCACTTTTCAGGGCTGGGTTTGTTTGTCCTCACGTGTTCTAATGGCCTGTGTGTGAGGGTGCAGGTGATTCCAAGGCTTAATTCCCATGGGAACGCTTCACTCCCGGAACTGGCAGTGTGGAGTGGGAGAGTGAGCGTGTATTGCATGAAACTATTAATCTCTAGGTGCTTGTTAAGCCTTTCTGCAGCTCCCAGTTTGAAATGGTAACATTTTCCTTACTTCTTCCCACTTGCACAGGTGAAGAACAGAATAAAGAAGCGCTGCAGGATGTGGAAGATGAAAACCAGTGAGACACAAAGGCCAACAAGAGAACCCATCTCTGACCACCCTCCCCCTTCCCCACAAAAACCCTCAGTGTCACTCTGAGAACCACCAAATCTGACTTTTACATTGGGTCTCAGAATTTAGGTTCCTGCCCTGTTGGGTTTCTTTATTTTTATTTTTTTTACACAGTTTAAGAGTTCTTAAAGGCAAGAGTGAATTTCTGTGGATTTTACTGGTGCCAGCTTTTAGGTTCTTTAAGACACTAACAGGACTGCGTAAAGGCTCTTTCAGCATTACTGTATTGTCTCTGCCAGCTGTGGTGACATTGCCATCAGACCTGGATGTGACACCTGAAGGCCGTGTAGGGAGAGATTGGTCCTGGCCAGGTAGTGCTCATGTGGTGGCATCTTTCTTTTTTTTATAACTGTTTAAACTGAATTTTATACCAATGTTTCAACTTAATTGGGTGTTTAGCTTGAAGTTGCGAGGTTGCATTTGGGACATTTATTGTAGTGGTTTTACTGTATAAAAACAAAAAGTTTCCAAACTGCTGAAATGTTGCTGAAAATCATGGTGCTGGTAACAGTTCAACAATCCGTGGCTGCTCATTCTTGCCTGTTCTTTACTTTCCCTCCAAGCAGGTTAGCATTGAAGGTGGCATTGATAAGCCTGCATGCGTGTTCAATATTTTTTCTTTTCTCCCTCCCCTCTCCCCATCTCCCTTCGCTCGCTCAACCTCTTTTGTTCAGTATGTGTAACTTGAAGCTAATTTGTACTACTGGATATCTGACTGGAGCCACAGATACAGAATCTGTATTGTTCTTACTGAAACACAGCATGGAATTAACATTAAACTTAAATAAAACAAACCTAAATTAAAAATGCCAAACATCACTATGAATTTCTTTTAGAAGAATAACTTTCCTTTGTACTAGGAACGGTTGGAGGGGGAGAGAGCAGCAGGAGCAGCCTTGTTCTTCAGACAGGACAGGAGGAAGATTGGTCTGAGCGTGAGTTGTGCTGCTGGGAGCAGCCCTTTTATCCAGTCTTTCCCTCTGTAAAACCCTGGGAAATGGTGAATTCCTCTCACCTGCTGTTGCAGCACTTCTCATCCAGTCCAGTTCCATGGCTGGAGAGAAGGGACACAGGTGCACGTCTGCTCTCCTGGGAATAACCTGCTCCTTGGAATGGACACAGAGCTGCAGCTGGGGTCAGCCTTCCCCTGAACCACGTAAGGAAACCGCACCAAAGACAAAGGGGGTTGGGTTTTTTTGTAAAAATTTATTCAGCGTAGTCTGGCAGAGGTTATACACCAACATCTGCAGCGTGCTCTGCACACACTGCAGCACATCCGGGGGGATGGCCTGCAGTGCATCCCACATTGCAGCCCGGAGCAGGGCTGGACAGTGGCATCGTGTCAGGAACCAGAGCGGAGGAGACGGAGCTGGGGGCGTGAGGCAGCGCTGGGTGAGATTCATTCGGGGCTGGCTGTGGCTGCAGCAGGAGGGAGGGGAAGGGGAAGGATGTCTAAGGCAAGTAGAGCAGGATGCACGGGCTGGGCTGAGGAGTGGGCCATGGGTGCAGCAGGAATTCCCCATGGAGCCGTGCACCCTGCAGCTGTTGGGTTAGAGGAAGGGGCTGAGGAGGAACCTGTGCTGCAGCCAGCACCCAACCCCGGTGTCCCTGGAGCTGTGGGGCAGCAGCAGTGCCCAGCCCTCCCTCGAAAGGCAGCACTGAGGCACTGGTACAGATACTGTGGGGATCAGGCTTCCAGTTATCGCTGGGAACAAGAGGAAAAGCCGCTTTTCCTGAAGGTGCTGCTCTGAGCCTGCGGAGCTGTGGGGGGAAGGGGCAGTGGTGACTCCCAGATAAAGGCAGAGGGGAGAAGCTCACGTTGATCCCATGGCCAGCCCAGAGCAGTGGTAACCTCTGCAGTTTGTATTACATTGTGTTTGTGTGGATATGAAAAATTCCTACCGTATAAAAATAGCAAGAAATGGGACAGCTGACTTCAAAAAAAGATAAAAGTCTCTGGCTCCTGATCAGTGAAGAAGTTACGTGATGGATTTTTCAGGTTATACCTTGTAACCATAAACTAAAAACAACAAAAATTCCAAATCTGAAACATAAAAGTTTCCATATCAACTCCATCTCTCGTAGTGCATCTCATCCTTTGCTATAAAGTATTTACAGGTTTTACTCATTTACACAATATGGCTTCACTATATTTGTAACACAAAGCATTAAAACATCTCAGAGCAAAATTCTTCATAAAACATTCTGAATACAAAGTTTGGCATTTCATTGATTTGGCTGAGAAAGCAGCAGAGTTACTTGTTTTCTGATTGTGCTTTTTTTTGGTGATGACAAGCACAAATTTTGGTCATTTCCATCAGGGCTTAAACTCTACCTCAGAGCCCAGCTGAAGGTCCCGAGCCGTGGTTGCAGGGATGCTGTGCTGGACCCCACGTTCAGTCGGGTAAGGAAGAGAGGAGAAGGCCTTTGTTTGGGACTTTGAGAGTAAGACAAGAGAGCAAGGATGTATTTTGTGGTTGTTCTGAAAGTGCAGGTCTTTGGTAATAACAGAAAGAGCAAAGCGAGGAAGGGGGGGGTTTGCTGGGAACAACGTTCAGCCAATTCCATGGAGGGAAAGGTCCTGGCACAGGGAATTTTTCATCATCGGGAATTCAACCGAGGAGCAACCTGCAGGAGAAGGACAGGTTTGAAAGTGTGCTCAAAATAATGCAAAAGTTTTAATTCCAGCTGTTCTGAGGCTGGGCAGCCTCTGCTCCTAATGGGAGTTCTCATATTCTCCAGGGGAGTCAGTGCAGTCTGGATTTGTTCTGGATTTATTTCTGAATAACCCAGGATCTGACAGTGCATAAATCAGCTGTGGGGCTGATCTGACTGCCACCATCACCCCCAACAAGCTGAGAAGGGGAAAGGATTTTGTTTGGGTTTTGAAATATATTTAAAATTTGGTTTGCTATGGAGTAAAGGAATCTTGACGGGGAGAAATAAAAAGTGTGTGCTAGGACAGTCCCTTGCTGAGTGTGAGTGAGCTTGGCAGCCCCTCAGGGCTGCAGGAAGCCTGTGCCCAGCTCCAGCTGGGGGAAAGGCTGGGACAGCAGGGCACTGCCATTGGCAGGAACATCCCATGGCACGTGTCCCACGCCAGAATGCTGGTTTGGGTGCAGGGTAAGTGATCCCCAGCCCACACTCACCACTGTTAGATGCCCGTTCTTGGCTTTGGCTATGAGCAGTTCTGATCCCGAGATGAAGTCGATGATCCCTTCTTTGCCTTGTCCCACTGTGAACTTTATGCTGTGAAGAGCAAAGGGTGAGGACAGCCCTGGTGAGTGTGTGGGACTCCAGGAGCTGGGTGTTAACAGAGCTGCAACAGCTCTGCTCTGGAGCCTTGGCGGGGGTGGATTGGGTGCATTGGGATGGGGTGCAGGAATGGGGCCCTGGTGTCACTCACCTGCCCTGGTTGATGTTGACGTTGTTGATTTTGTTGGCCAGAATGGCAGCTTTTGTCAGCGTCTCAATCACGTGGTCACTCTGCAGGACAACATCGCCCTGGGAGGAGAATCCATGCTTTAGGACCACGGCTTTAGTGTCACTGTACCAAAAGCACCCTGCTGTAAGGGACAGGGGACAGGGACAGCACCAGAGGGGGCGAACGAGCACTGCTGAGCCCCAGCTGGGAGCACAGGGAAATACCAGTGAAGGCCCCTTAGAGCTGGCACGAAGTCACATCCCTGTCACCTTGTGTGCCCCTCCTCCCCGCTGGATCTGCTCCCTGTGCCTTTCACCCTTTCTCCAGAGGGGGCTGGAGGAGGGAGGGACGAGCCCCCGGTACCTTCTGCTTGTTGTCCTCACAGTGCACGTGCAGCACAAACAAGTTGTCGCTCAGGCTGCTGACGGAGATGCCTGGGGGAGAGACGGGAGCGTCAGGGACCCGGGCAGTGCCCCACAGCCTCTCCCAGGAATGCAGCAACTGCTCCCACACGGCACAGCTGAGAGGCTGCAGGGGGGCTGAGGGGAGAGGCTTCAGCCAAAGGCTGCAGTGAGCACGCTGCAGCAGGCTCGGCAGTTTCCCCCTCCCAAAAAATCCAGTCCCTGTCGGATATTCTGAGGGCCAAAAGCTGCAGCAGCTGCTGTGCAGGAATGGTGCAACTCCCCTGTGGCAGGGCCCTGCAATTAGGAAATCACTCGGGGCAGGGTTGAGGGAGATGAATTGAGTCATTTCGGTGACATTTTATGGAGCTGCATTTTAGAAAAACTCAATTTTGAGATGTTAAACCGCTTGCCAGGATCAGCTCATCCCATTCTTGTCCAGAACAAGGACAGGTGAGGGTTTGTATGAGTACATTAAGAGGTGCAGCTGAGGTGCAGGGTCAGCTCCATCCCTGTCCCATTCCCACCTGTCAGGTTGGAGTAGTCGATGCGCTGCTTGATCTTGGACTCCTCCACGACGATGGCCGAGCTCTGGGTGAGCAGCAGCTGCCGCGCCCTCGCCTTGTAGCCCTTCCTGTCGTACTTGACCACGGGCACTGCGTACTGAAACACGAGTGAGCAGGGCCCCGTCCCTCCTGGGGCGCTGCCAGCCCCCAGCAGGCACCAGCCAGGGCGTGGGAAACCGGGAATGCAGCAAATTCTCTGTGCCAGACCTTCCTCGCTGACCCAGAGCAGCTCGGGACACACCGTGGTGGCTGCGCTGCCTGGGGACCGGGAAACCCAGGTTTGGTGTCGCTCTGGGGGTTTCCCCTTTCCTCTCCAGCTGTAACCCATTCAGTTCTAAACTGACATCATTAAACTGCCCACATCTCCACTTTCTAATCCATCAGCTCTTCCCAGACTGTCTTTTCAAGTATTACAAGCTTAATACAATGTAAAATTCTTGCTGCACTTTCTCCAGAAATCTAATCTGCCCCTCTGCTGAATAACTGGGAGCTTGACAGAAGTATTGGGACACATCTCTCACCTTAAGTGCTTCATTTTCTAGTGCCTGAAGGACTTTAGTATTTATTTCTTCTCTACCTGTATGAAAACCAAAGAGGTGGGGGGTCAGAAAGGAATTCCCAGCAAGAAAAGAGCTCATTAATCCCCCCTTCCTTCCTCCTGTGAAACCTGGCAACCCCTTACTCACCCAGTCGAGTGTTGATGAAGAGCCTGGGAACACTCTGAGGATAATTGTCTTTTTTACCCTTGAAAATCTCACTGGCAATTACTTTTTGTTCCAACTGCAAGGACAAAAGAAGTAGTCTTGTTTAGTATAAAATTTCTCCTCATTAAAAAGATACATTTGTGTTAGAAGAGATGTTCCCTTGGTGGTTTTATTAGCAGTCATCATTTAGGATGAGGAGAGTCACCCTAAACCTTCAGCCCCTCGGAGGTGGCAGAGTTCCAGCCCCGTCAATGACCTGTGCTCTGGGCTCTTTGGCTCCAAGAAAAAAACAGGGACTGGGAAAATGGGAAATCCTCACGGCTGTACTTGGGGCCAAGGCTGTGACACAGGACAAGGCATCTGGGATGATTTACAGGGAAAAATGGGGATAAAAGAGGCTCCTTATCAGTGAGTCTGGTTTGCTGGGGGAAAGCAGCTGCTGAGCTGAGTTAATCCCGTGTCCTTAATCTCAGGCTCAGCCCCAGCCTTTCGTTCCAGGTGTCCATGCACTGCAGAAGGTGAGACATTGTGCAATGAAAAACCTTCATGGCAGTTACAGCCAACATCTCCTATTCTCTCTCTTTACTGAGCCTTTTTTTTTTAATATAAAAACTCCCTCCCCCTACCTTTCCATGAGATGAATCAAATCTCAGTATAATTTTTATTCTTTTTAGCTACAACAGAGCAGCTGAAACTGTTCCTGTAACTTCTCTGTTTGGAAAATGACTGGGTTTGTGTCTGCAGGATTCTTACTCTCTACTTTACATGGTACAGGCAGAATAATGCAGCTTCTTATATTTTTAGCTTCCATGGGCAGAATAACAGGGCCTTTCAATAGAGAAATTATGTGGGGGCTTGGCTCCACAGACTGTTTAAATAGTACCTATTCAAATATGTATAGAATGGGGTCTCTTCTATGCACATTTCAGTCTTTTAGTGTTTTGTCTCAAACCTAAACCCAAATCAATGTCACTGTTCCTGTGGCACCCCAGAAAGCAGCGATTCACAACCCTCCAGCTCCCCACTGCTGCCCTGAGTCCCAGGGCAGGGCCCTGGCCCTCCCATCCAGCTGCTCCTCTCCTCCATTCCCTGCAGGCTGAGTTCTGCCCCTGGGAATGCCAGAGGTGCCCCGTACCTGCTGCTTCCACTCGGGGCTGATCCTCTTGCAGTAGGTCCAGACCATGTTCTGCATGCAGAGCCTGCGCAGGAGCTGCGACGCCTGCGGGACAGGGCTGGGTCAGGACCGGGGACAGACCCCCAGGGACACGCCCAACAGCCCAGAGCCATTGACAGACCCCCAGGGACCCATCCAACAGCCCAGAGCCATTGACAGACCCCCAGGGACCCATCCAACAGCCCAGAGCCATTGACAGACCCCCAGGGACCCATCCAACAGCCCAGAGCCATTGACAGACCCCCAGGGACCCATCCAACAGCCCAGAGCCATTGACAGACCCCCAGGGACCCATCCAACAGCCCAGAGCCATTGACAGACCCCCAGGGACACATCCAACAGCCCTGAACCATTGACAGACCCAACAGGGACAAAAACCCAACAGGGACACGGGCAACAGGGACAAACCTACAGGGACACGGGCAACAGCCCAGAGCCACTGACAGACCCCCAGGGACACACCCAACAGCCCTGAACCACTGACAGACCCAACAGGGACACATCCAACAGGGACAAACCCAACAGCCCAGAACACTGATAAACCCAACAGGGTCAAACTTGAGAGGGACAAACCCAACAGGGACAAAACCCCAAGAGCTCAGAGCCACTGACAAACTCAACAGGGACAAAAACCCAACAGGGACACGGGCAACAGGGACAAACCTACAGGGACACGGGCAACAGCCCAGAGCCACTGACAAACCCACAGGGACAAAAACCCAACAGGGACACGGGCAACAGCCCAGAGTCACGGACGAACCCACAGGGACAAAATCCCAACAGCCCTGAACCTCTGACAAACCCAACAGAGCAGCAGCAACTGCAGAAAATGCACTGCTGGGTTAAAAAGCTGTTTCCTGACCAAGGATTAAATAATAAGTAGTTGATTTTTTTGTCTTTCTCTATGAGGGTTTGCCCTGTGACTTCTCCAGCTGCTTTAGAATAGGGAATAAACACCAAGATCACTCCTCTCTGCACTGCTGTGCCCTTCCTTCCTTCCAGCTGTACCTTCAATCCAAACAATTCTTTGGATAAGGTAACTGGGATTTTCTGCAATATTTTGTTTTGAGCAGATAAACCAATTCAAGCAGATGCAGAATAAGAACAGCAACAGAGGGAACTGAATTTGTTAAGAGAAAAATGGATGGGAATTTCAGAAAGGGATGAGAAACCCAGGAGAAAATGGTGTTGCAACAGCACCACACCCCAAAAACCTGCAATCCTCTAAGCCTGGATTCCCCTCTCCCATCCCAGGGCTCATTCCCACCTCACAGAGCGATGGGGGAGGAGTTGGCCATGATTTGTCCAAGACATTTTTTGGTAAGTTCCTCTTGAGGTTCATCAGGAAGGAGAATCGGATGTAATCCAGGAAATACTCATTCTCTGGGCACCGCGGGTGGTTCCGGTAAATGAAGCCTTTAATGAACCTGGGGGTGTGGAAAATATTGTTAGAAAAATTTTAAAAGTGATCAAAATTAGTGGTATTTAAAGGTTCTATTTCCTGGGCTTCATTTAATAGTTGTAACTAATTTTAAAAAAACTCTGCAGCGACAAGAAAGTTTATTTTTAGCATCTTATTGTTAAGGAATGTGATATTTGAGGGCTTGGGCTGCTCTTCACACACCTCCTGATGGTCTCCACTGCCCATTTCCTCTTGGCAGCTTTTCGGCGTCCCAGGGTTCCCCTCCACCAGGACTGGATGGTGATGGCTAAAAATAACACAAGAGATTTTGCATTAAGGGAGCTCCTCCATCCCCAAACTGACTCCACACAAAACTGGCACCCAAAATGCTCAGGAAAACCCACCCTGGAAATAACCAGCTTTCAGTGGGGCACAGGGGCAGGAATATGAGTTTTTAATAATATGATACATTGGATAAATGTCAGTAAAAAGATGGGAATTGCTGTGGGAGCTGCTGGAGGAACATCTCTCCCTCTTTCCGTGTCTCTCATACCTGAGTGTTTCATGGTCAGGAATTTCTTCCGGCGGTAGAAACCTCTCCACGTCGCCTGCATTTTTGTGGCTGGAATTGCAAAAAAAGCAGCAATTTGCAACTGTGACCAAGCAGATTTTGGTAGAAGACGACTCAGCTTTTAAATAGAAATCCAGTGCAAGTGTGAGTGTCTCACCCAAACTCTGCTTCCTCACTTCCAGAGCATCTTCTGTTGAAAACAAGGTCTTGGGAAAGCGGATAAAAATCTTTGTTCTGGAAATAGAAATGCAGAATTACATTTAACATGCTGGAGCAACTTGCTTTTGGCATCCCCTTTGGGCTCTGTAACCTTTCCCTCACCCATTATCTAGAGAAGCTTTATTTCAAAGGGACAACAGGGACATCCAGTGATCCATAACCTCAAATTCAGAACACAGAACTGACCGTCCCATTTTGTATTCTTCTGGTTTGTAGCCGAGATGCTTCACCAGCACAGCCACCCCATCGTAGGGCCGCCCATCCCACGTGGGCCACGTTTCTGGACACAGGGATTTGTACCTGGGAATTGGCAGGAGAAGGAATCTTAGGGAGAGAAGCGTGATCCGAGGAGGGAGCGAGGCCAGGGGAAGGGGAGAGGTCGTGGCAAGGGAGAGAGCCCAAGCTTCCCACCCCTCTAGGTGGTAAAGCTGCCCCTGTGCTGCTCAAAGCAGCTCCCCAGCCTCCATATCAATGGGATGAAGAGCAGGGAGAGGGAGCAGCAGAGCAAAGAATTCCAAAGTGGCTTCACCTCTGCAGGAAAACCTCGTATTTCCTCCGATAGGCGAAGCCGGCTCTGCGCACGCGGAGGTTTTCCATCAGCCCCAGGTATTTCACCTGGTGTCGGATCAGGACTTCATCAAATCGATCTTGGCAGGCATGGAAAGGGGAAAACACAATCAGTGCCCAGCTGCCCCTTTGTCTAGAGAAGGGGAATGTTCAGCTCTTGCTGTATCTCACGGGACTGTGTTTAACCTCGAAGGAATCCTCACAGTACAAGGCCAACACAACTTTGTGTCTCCTGCCTTTGCCCCCCAGCCCTTTTTAATTCTCTGTATTTAGTTCCAATAAAGTTTTCTCTTGGGATGTTTTAAGCATAGAGGAACCAAAAATGAGGGAGAATAAGGTCATTATGATGAATTTACATAGGTCAATAATTCCTTACTTTAACCACGACCTTCCTCCACCCAAGAGCAGTGCTCCCATTCCGATGCCTGGCTGCTGGCACTGCCACCCCCTCCCTACAGAAGCTCAGGCACAGACTCAAAATGAACCCAAAATCGTGCAGAGCTTCATTTTTGCTCCTTTCTGTGCCTGACTGGGATCTGGTGCTCTGTCTCTGTCCCCAGGGCCATACCAGCCTGTTTGGCATCGTTGGGTTTCATGCAGCGAATGTAGGAGGGCTCTTTGGACATCAGGATTTCCATGAGTTTGGAGAGGCTGTTTTTGAACTGAGTTGCTGCCTAGGAGAAAAGGAAGAAAGCTACACATGAAGGGATGACTTGGGGCTGGCTACAAACCAGAAGAATACAATGAGAGGGGTTTGCATTCAGATTATGTCCGAGAGTTCATGTTTTAAAAACAGGGAACAGCCACAGCTCCCTCCAGCTCTTGAGTTCTCACCGTTTCAGGTCTCTTTTTGTCTGTCAGCTCTGTCCTATCAAAGCACTGGTTTATGATGGGGTTCTCTGAGTTGCACATGGTCTGCAGAGAGAGATGTTTTCAGAGATGAAGTACAGAGAACTACCAAAGAAACCTGGGGACAAAACTATTTGTAATAGCAAAATGAACATTGGGATCTCAGTCACTCTTGTCAGAGCACAGCCCTACAGACACACAGCCTCCAGGTGGAGTCTAGAAGAATCCTTTCCCTCAGCTGCCACCCCGTTTTAAACCCAACTCCTCATTCTGTTCTGGAAACCTGCTCTCTCCACACTCACCTCCTTCAGGTTCCGGAAGAGAAGGTCGTTGTTTTTATCTAGAAAACCTGGAAGACAAATCAACCACTCAGGCTCACTGGAACTTCAAGGCAGGGGTTTGAGATTTGAAATTAATCTGGTTGATCAGGTGATGTGGGGACGTATTTTAGGCCCAGAGTTTTGCTTTTTCTGGGCTGAGTTACCTGCGACACTGTAGGTGACGTCCCCGGCGTAGTGCGAGAGCCGGAACTCCTCCCGCCCCAGCGACTTGCGCGTCTTCTGGTCGGCGAGTTTGTGCCTGAGGAGGGAGGAAAAACCTTCAGGAGAAACAAAATCCTGCAGGATTCACTTCAAAAAGCACCAGGACATTCAGTCCTGGAGTGGGACTGTGCAAAGCTGGGCAGGGAATGTAAATCGGACTCGGTGATTTTCAAGTAAATAAAGTTATCAACCAGCACATCCTAGAAGTGTCACTAAATGTATTTACGTTTAATTAAAAGGGCAATTTCAGTGTTCCTTGCACAGTGGTTCTGTGTGCACATGAGATGTAGTGGTCCTAAGCTGAGCATTCAGAATAAAAGCAGAACACTCAGAATAAACAGGCATTTGGAGCTCCAAAAGTGCAATAAATAATCTGCAAGGTGAGAGGTGAGTCAGTAACAAGAGCTTGGCTGTCCCTATTACATTCTGCAGCTCAGTCAGGCACTTAGCGTTGACAACCTGATATGATCTTAAATATCAATCAAATCTCTTTGTAAAGGAAAATGATCATCTTTTATGTGGGACCCAGCACGGTGAGGATGTGATTCACACCCTGGGACCCACCACTGCCCTCAGCTGTGGGAACACTCACGTGAGAAAATGCGGGTGGTTCTTCACAGTCTCCTCCAGCTTCTCCAAGAACGTCGTGTCTGTGGCATCCCCAGGTCTCAGACACTCTTCATCCTACAAACACACAAATTCCAGGGATTTCCGACTGGGCTCTGCCTCACCGAAACACTGCCCCAGTTTGGCTCTTTGGCCTTTCCACAGGTAACCAACTTTTAGCTCAATAAATGAAGAATTGTTGAGCTGAAAAGGAAAACATTTCCCTCCTTCCAGACTGCCTGGATTGGGAGCTGCTTTCCCCAGAGCCCACGGAGGTGATACAGCCACTTTTCACGGTGTCACTGTTCAGTGTATTATTGCTCTTCCCACCCACTCAAACAGTTCCAACGTAAACTGATTTTTCGATGTTCTTCCCCTTGTTTTCCACTGCACTGCCCTAAGTTTTTCATTCAAAGAGGTGTTTTCAACTCACCAAAATAGAAATGATGCCTTTGAATTTCTCTTCCACCAAATCACAGATTATTTTGTTATTGAAATACTGAACTGGTTCCCACTGCAAAGACAAGAAATCACACTTAGATGAAAACAACTCCAGACTGGGAAAAAAAACCCATGTAAAATTTCAGAACATTTCAGAGAGCACCTGACTTAAACAATCCTTCTGCCAAAGCTTTTTCGCTCATCACATTTGTTTTCCTAACATTGCCTTTATTAAAATCAGGGTAAAAGCTTGGGATGGCATTATTCACTTCCAGCTGTGTCACACAGTTACCAAGGTTTCAAAAAGAAGGGAAAAAGGAAAGTTTTTTAATTCCTTTATTTGGAGATCATGGCAGCAGCTCCTGTTCCCCCTGGAAGGAGAGGGAAGGGGGGATTTGGGCTCTTACCGCGATGCCCTCGGACTCGTACTCCTCTTGCTCTGACTTCAGGGTGAGTTCTATGAAGAGCTGCTGCAACTTTTCATTGCAATAATTAATACAAAACTGCTCAAAGCTGCAAAGAAAAATCAGAAAAAAATAATCACTCAGGCTGGAGTGGGAGTAGAGGGAGGTACAAACAGCGGGAGCAGCAGGAATACAGTAAATCAAGAGAAATAGATTTTTGTGAAATGCTGATTTACTGGCTGTACAAATTTAGTAAGTTTATTATTCAGGGAAACTCAGGAAAGAGTCCCAGAAGGAGAGAAAAATGGACATGAAGGATGGAACATGGAGGAACACAAAATCTTTGAATAAAGGCCCAGTAACACTGCAAATTTGAGAGTCTTGGTTCAGAGCTACCTGCCAGGGAGGTTCCAGACTCTGCCAGTCCCATCCCCTGATTTATCACCACCATGGAAGGTGCCACAACAGCCACCCCTGGGCTGGAGAGCTGGACAAGGGCACAGCTCAAGCTATGGCATGAATACACCCCAAAGACCCAACAGTTTATTTAAAATACCAGGACCATTAACAGCTGTAAATGCTAATTATTATCTGGTTGTCCCAAGTGTTAGAAGCCCTGTGATTATCAGTTTTTCACCTGATGTCCTGAGATTTAAATGCCACTCCTTTTACTAAGAAATGGAATTACTGCCTTGTTTCACAAGGGAGAGAAAACACTGTAACTGAATAACGTAATGCAGAATTTGATCAAAACAAACCTGTTGTGCTGGAAAACCTCAAACCCATAGATGTCCAGCAATCCCAGAACTGTTGTACTTCTCCAGCCTGGAAACTTCTCTTCCTGCAACAGAGCAGAAAACAAATGTAGGTATTTACTCACAGCTATGATCCATCCCTGGATCTCAATCGTTCAATCACAGCGTTTACTGCGCAGTTTGGAGAACAAATTAATTTAGAAATGACTAGAAGCATGGAACTTGCCTTGCAGCTGAAAGATTTGGAAATTGCTTTCACGTTTGGCTGGGTACCAACAAACAGAAGGGCCACTTGCCTTGTAAGCCAGGGATTTGTTGACCTTGTTGACCAGCCAGGAGAAGGTGCGGCCGTAGACGGCCTTGGCGAGGGCGTCCCTGGCGTAGGCTGCCTGCTCCAGGTTCAGGGGACTGACCAGCTGCAGGCAGGAGAAGACAAAAACCACTCAGCAGCCCCCCCAAACCAAGGGATCCCCTTTTCCTGCTTCATCATTACTGAACAGCCACTCAAAGCATCCTGCTCGTGGCTGAAGAGTGGCCAGTGGGAGCCCTGCAGTGACAACCTCCTGCGAGAGGTGACAAGGGAACTGCTGGGAGAGCTGATTCTT
This sequence comes from Callaeas wilsoni, assembly GCA_013398955.1. NCBI lineage: Eukaryota > Metazoa > Chordata > Aves > Passeriformes > Callaeidae > Callaeas > Callaeas wilsoni. The sequence continues at coordinate 32,815 of VWPU01010148.1, forward strand.
TTAATCCCATTTGCCTCCCAAATCCCCAGGGCCTGTTCTTACCTCCTCCCCTTTTGCTATGATCTTCTTGTGGGTCAGTGCATCCCGAAGAACAGAGCCATCCACTGCCAGGAGCTGCAAGCAGGATATTCAATTAATTTATGGAACTGCACATTCCATTTTCCTAAAACCCCAGCCCAGTGAAACAACCCTTTATGTCCCACTCTCACTGCAAGACCTCTGTAGCATCAATCCCTCCCTTCCCTCCTTTCTGGCAGGGATATGAGCTAATAAATGAATTGTCTGGAAGGGAGTGACCAAGCAAAGACAAAAAGGTGGTTCTTTAAAACTCTTCTCCAGAGTCTCTTTCAACCTCACTGCCTGAAGGTGAAAAGCTCAAGGAAGTGGTGGGTCAGGTGGTAAATAGAGAAGTTGTCCATTAAAGGGGTTTGATGATAATATTCACATTTCATTTGGGTGAAATAAAAGCAAAATTGAGGAGAACTTCTAAATCACAGTCTAAAATTATATGATGATATCTAGCTCAAAGTAAGGAATCCTCTACGATTCACCTTTCCTGCAGTATCTCCCTCACTGGTGATACTCACCCTGGCCAGGTATTTAATCTGATTCTCCGTAGTGACCTGAGCATTCCCCTGCTCATCAGCAGCAAACTGGACATTCCCCAGGTGCAGGACACTGGCCACAATGCTCAGCAAATCCTGGAAGCAACAGGCAGAGATCAGGGTGATGGAACGCACACACAGCAAGGGTTTTGTGTTAATTCACATTTTAGGAGAACGTTTTGTATCTCTTTTTCAGGATTTTTGTAGGGAATACATCCAGTCTGAATTGATTCCCTGATTTCAATTAGAAATCCCAAATCAAAGCAGAAAAAATCCTTAAAAGTAGGAAAATCTGTGCTGCTAAACATCCTCACCTCCACCTCACTGTCATTGAAGCCGATAACAGACAGGGCTCTCCTCATAATCTTCCACTCATTTTTGTCATTTATGGAACTGACCCTTGCACAGTGACCCTAAAAAGACACAGTTTGATATAAATAAGTAAATAATCATCAAAGATACGTTATCCATGATCAGTGCACTCTATGTTTCCTTTTATAGCAGTCACCTCAGATTTATTTCTGAAGTGAAGGAAGGAAATTACAAAGTCAACTGGAAATATCCCAGTCCTGTAATACAACACTTTAAGAATTATAGTTAAAGCTCACCTTTACTAAATAGTGATAATGCTGTGGGTTCTTCTCGAGGCCCAGCCTCCTCAGCAGGTCCTCCTCCCCTCCTTCCAGCAGCTGGTAGAAGATGTGGAAGTTCCTCTCGCCGTGGTTCTGGTGCACGACTCGGGATTTCTCCAGGAGGTAGTTCAAGATGTGGCCCCCGACAGGAGCCCCCTAAATCAAACCAGACACATGGAAAGAGGTGGTCAACACAGAGGGAAATATTTCTGCTTCTTGGTTCTCTGCTCAAAGATAAGATCTTGAGCAAAAGCCCACAAAAGCCCAGAAAATGATCTGTCATTCTGAGTCACAAGCTCTAGTTCAGCTCCAGCACGGCGGTGATTCGAGTGTTGAAGGATTTGTGTAAAATTCCTTCTAGGAATTCACCGCAAAGGGAAAGCACCAAAACTGAGCCTGGAGGGATTAAAGGAGACTTAAAGGACTGGAGGAGGGCAAAGCTGAACTCAGCTCCTGCACTGTGTCCACCTTCCTGGTGTGGGGCAGCTGGGATCAGCGTGGACACAAACACTGTGCAGAGTGACACAGGACAGGGATTATCTGCAGACCCTCCTGGTTTATGTGGATCTGCTTTGGGAGCATCCATTGGCACAGGGCACTAGAAATAAAATACCCTAGAAATAAAATACCCTAGAAATAAAGGGGTTTGATCTCTCTGCCTCCTTGTAGGGAGAAATAAAAGAGGAATGGAAGGAAGGTGAGTGCTGTAAAACCCTCTGGACCCAAACTTTGCTACCACAGGCTCTGCTTATGCTGTCACCAAGGAAATGCAAAGCACTCACTACACACACACAGAGGTACAAGAACACAGAACTCCCGGAACCGGGACCAGTTCTGAATTACAAACCAGATTCCAAGTTACCCTGTAATCAAACTGCACATCCATGTACTTCCCAAACCGACTGGAGTTGTCGTTTCGAAGGGTTTTTGCATTTCCAAAGGCCTGAAATGAAAATAATCAGGGAAAAATAAATGAGTACCAAGTTAGACTATTTATAAACACTTGAGTGAAGCTGCCAGTTATTTATTTACAGCCTAGGATTTTCCTTCCTGGAAACCCAGAAGGAAACAGATTGCTCCCTGAGTTCTAACGCTGATCTTTACACCCGGTGCAAGCAGTGCAGATGGAACATCCTCTGAAAACACTTCCATCCCCCCTGCAAGCTGATTTTGATGCCAGTCCACTGCTGACAACATATGTCACGTCTGACAGTCCTTCCCAAGCTTCCTGTGTCCCCACAGCCGTTTGTCACGGCTCGCTGCCAGAGGGGCCTGCCCGGCTCTCCCTGCTGCTGGGAGCTCACCTTTCCCGGGATACCGGACCCGGGGATAGCGCCGGGCCCGCAGGCAGCCGGGGCTGGACACTAGAGGACACCACAGCACCAGAAAACCAACTCACGAACGCCTTTCTGAGCCGCCCAGCGGGATGCGCCCCTTTGCAGGCTCCCGCAGTGACCCAGAGCTCTTCCCTCGCCAAATCCCCTCTTTCCCCGCGCCCCATCCATGCCACGGCTGCTCCCGGAGGACTGGAAAGGGCCAGGATTGCTTCGGCTGGGAAGCAAAGCGGGATTCCCGGTGATGCGCCCGCACAGCATCCCCAGGACACTCTGCCACCGCCCCGTGGGGTCCCCGCTGTCCCCAGCGCCTCTGCTGGGAAACGGGAGCGCTCCCGGCGCCCCAGGATTCCACGGGAGGTACCTCCAGGACGGGGTTGGACTGCAGCAGCCGGTCCTTGACGGTCTCGACCTGCTGGCTGGCGGGGCAGGTGACAGCGTAGTACTGCAGGATCTTCTTGGTGGCCTCGGTTTTGCCGGCGCCGCTCTCGCCGGAGATGAGGATGCACTGGTCCTTCCTCTCGGTGCGCAGCGAGCGGTAGGAATTGTCTGCGATGGCGTAGCTGGGGAGGAACAGCCGGGATTAGGGTGTTCGCCTGTGGAATCCCAGCAGACACAACCCCCAAAGGAAGCCCCAGGCCGTGGGCTGGGGGAGATCCCACGGCTCCTGCACGCTGGTGACAACACAGGACAGCACTGACCCCCCGGCCACACCTTAACCACCGAGCCAGGGTTCTGCAGGGTCATGACCCGAACTGTCAAATTCTTTCAAACTGTTCTTTTGACTTTTTTTTTCTGACAAGAAGAGGCAGAAGTCGACTAAATTGTGCTGATGAACTGGCTTTCCTTAAGGTACATCGCTCAACACGGGAAGTCTAAATGCAGCTCTTTCCACGCTGGTCCCACGGGACCGAGGTTTTACACTCAGGAAACGCCTTGTTCTCCACCGGTATTTTTCCTTGCTTATCTTCTAAGCCATGACACACCGAGAAAGTCACGACTGCACGTTGCTGTCTGGGTGGCTCCAGAGCAGCTCAGCCTCTCCCAGGTGGTGGCGAGGGCTGGAAAAGCCCCCAGAGAGCGAGGAGCATCCTGCAGGCTCCTCTGGCCCGCACCAGGCAGCTCCCCCTCCTGCGCAGAGCCCGGCCCTGCCCTCCTGCTTCCTCCCTCGCTGCTTTTTCTTTCATTTCTGTGCTGCTGCCCAGGGCAGGCAGGCAGGATCTGGCACCCACAGTCACACACGCTCCTGCGACAGCAGAGAGCAGCGGGGCACGAGTGACAGCGGTGACAACCGCCCAGGGGGACAGGGGAAGGACAACACACTCGCATTTTCAGCCCTCACACAAGGTGGTCAAGCAGATATCCTGTGTCTTCACACACCCGACAACCCTTCAGTGGCTTGGCTTTTTTTTTTTTTTTTTTTTAAACTCTCCTGCTGTGATATTAATTGGAAATAATCACGCCGAAATAACAGCCGTGGCCTTCTCACGTCTATTAATACTTGGTGCTAAGGCAACACCAATGAGCTCCCTTAGCAACACAACTCCACGCTCACCCCACAAAACACATCACGTCCCTCTCTTCCCATCCAGATCCTGCCTCTGGAGTATTTTGGAAACAGCTGAATAAATGCACATTGAATTTGGATTTGAAGAAGTGCCTCTGGCCCCCGTGCCTTTATAGGGTGGTTTATGGCCCCGTGGGCTCGGGCCATGCACAGCACAGACAGAATCACTGTAAGTAAAGATGGTTTGGGTCCCATTTGAAGGCCATAGACAGGACAGGATGTGACAGATCTCTGGGAATACGCTGTGTTCCAAGCCCACAGAGATAACTTCCCGCCTCTGAATGTGATGCACTTCCCAGAAAATCCAGTGCTCAGGCCTAGACTTGAACTATCTGACACTGGAACAGAGGTCTTGAAGTGTTTCAGCTTTCTAGAGTCAGTTTAGAAGAGGAGAAAGAGGAAAAAAGACACCTGAGTTACTGGGAAAGGAGAAGCCCAGAGCACTACACTGCGGATGGAGCATTTTGATGCTCCTCAGAGGATTTTTAAATGCATCTATAATCAACTAATGCAATAAAATAATCAAATAATGCAATGGAACAGCAAAAACAGTTAACAAAAAACTCTGTTTTCCCGGTGGGAGCAGCAGTATCCAGCAGCACAGTTCTCCAGGGCTCACTTATGAGCTGCACATTTTACAGCTTCTGAAGGGACTTGTTAAAAGGAGAAAGAAAGCCCAAGAAATAATCAGCTACACTGTGATTTAAGTGGAATTAAAGCACATCTGCTCAGTGCTTCACGCTATCCATGAGCATTGTCATCATCCTGTACCTACTGCACACTTAAAAACCGAGCCACAGTCCCAAGGATTTTCCAAAGTCCCAAAATTCACATGTAAGGGCACCAAAGCCCTTCCCTGACCACAGGTAAAGTGGCTCATGTGGAACTGAGCAGGTTTGAGTGCAGGATTTTCCAGGTTTAATTCTCCTCCATATTGGATCACACAGTAAAAATCACATTTTTGTCCTAACGAATCTGACTTCGAGTGCTGAGACTTTCCCAAGTAATGGTGTTTCTCTCCCTCTCTGTGCTTGCAGCACATTCTGGTTTGTTTACTCTCCTGGGCTATGTGCCAGCAATAAGAAACAACCCAAATAGTTTGCTCAAAAATAAGATCATTCACTCTTCCAAGAACTCTTAAAAAAAAAAACCCCAACAAAACACAACACAACATAAAAAACCCTCCGAGAGGTGCTCAGAATTTGGCCCTTAGTCCTGGAAAAAAACCCATTCTGAAGCCATGTGGCCTCAGCCCTCAGTCATCTTTTTCTTTCAGTCTGACAAAAAAATTCAAACGTTTTCAAAAATAACTTTAAACCTCAAACTTTTTTTTTTTAAATGGGAAATTGGGAATGCTCACCAGGCCAGACCATGTAAATAAATACATTCCTTGTTCCAACAGGCTGATGGTATCTTAGCAACAAGGGAAATACCAGATAAATATTGGTCAGGCAGTAACAGCAGAGGTAGGAAAGAAACCCCCACACACCAGAAACTCTTTCCCCTACTTAGCCCCGTGCTGGGGAAACTCAGAGCCCGGACACAGAGACCCCAAATAACCCTGGAACAATGAACTCCTGTCCTGCCAGGGCTGGGTAAGCAACTCTGTTCCTGCAGCCAGGAAGGAACCAACTCCCTTTCCAAATACTGCTCTTGCAAAGGCAACTCATCCTCTTTGGAGAGAGGAACAGGAATAGAAAGAGCCCCACACCACACCCTCCAGAGGATCCTCTGTGTCCCTCGGGTTTTCAGGGCTGCAGCTGGCACGGGGAAAGCCCTGGCTGCCCGTTCTCACGTGTCCCAGCTGTGTGGGAACGACACGACCTGCACTGGGCACCCACAGGTGGGCACTCACAGGTGGGGAGAAACCTCGTAGAAGCTGACGCCGCGGTACCGCTCCATGTTCTGCTTGGTGTAGATCTCCAGCTCCTTGTAGGGATTCACAGACACCAGCACGGAGCCAATGTAGGTCTGAGAAAGAGAACAAAAAGCAGGGAGGTTACAGGGGGTCTGGAGGCAGAGCTCAGGTGTCCCACCCGTCCTGGTGATGCTGCTGAGGGCTTCCAGACAGGCCAGGGGTGCTGAGGAAGAGAGCTCTTAGCTCTGGGAGAGCTGCAGCTGTGCCAGCCATGTTATCCTTGCTGGGTAAACAGCACCTGCAAATGGCTTCAGGGCTTCCAAAAAGCCACAATACTGGGTTATTTCTGGTGTGCATTTAGGATCGAGTTCAAGCCTGGGCTTGGTGGAAGCGAGTGAATTCGGGAGACGGAAGAACGTGCTGAGGGTTGGATTTTCAGTGCTGTAAATGCCACCAGAACTCAACAGGAGCACTGCAGCGAGTCCCCACGCCCGTCAAACGACAGCACCCCGGAGCAGTCCTGGCACAGGCACCCAGGGCAGGCTGGCACCACCCTCTCCAAACCCCGCTGCAGAGCAAAGCCGGGGCCGGCCCGCGCAGCAAACGCGCTCCAGGCCACCGCCGGCCGCCGCGGCGACGGCCACCGCGCCACTCACGTAGATCAGGTTCTCCTTGAAGCGCTTCCTCAGGTTTTCAATGAACGCAGCTTCGCTGGTGAAGTTCTCCAGCAGGACAAAATCCTGCACCCCGACACGGTCCCGGGCCGTCAGAGCGCTCTCCATGGTCAGCCGGATGCCGTTGGCTCCCAATCCCTGCAGCCAGAAGCACGGGGAAGTCGGGATGGCTGTGGGTTCCCCGAGTCCGCAAGAACCACAGTCACCCTTGGATAACCACGGATATTAAAATAACCCCACTGCTGCTGCTGGAAACGGGGATTACCAACACTTCATCAGTTGGCTGCTCTAATTGCTTGGAGGGAAGACAAGTCAGCACCAGGGAAAAATGACCGCTAAATCTCCAATAACTTCAAATCAATCAAACAAGCAAACATTTGATAAAGAGACTAAAACTTGGATTTCCTTTTCCCAGGCATCCCTTAGCAGGAGGGAGACTGAAATGTGTTCTCTCTCTGATTTCACAACGGGAAGCTGTTTCAAGGTAAGGAATCTTTTATGACTAATGATGATTCATCTCAGAAGCAAGCAGCTTCACATTGCTGACCAATTCAAAAGCAAGGCACCCAATGGGAAAATTCTGAGAAAATTGAGAAGAAATGAGAAATGGGCATTTCTGCATCCCACGCCACCGAATTTAGACTCTGACACCGATGTGCATCAAGAGACTCCTGCCCCCGACCCTCGTTGAAAGGTTACATTTGCAACGTGACGCGGCTGAGACGCCACCGTCTGTGGAAAGCACTCGTCTGCTGACTCCTGACTGCACTGTAGAGCAGGAGGGGAAATGGGCACCCAGGGCTGACTCAGCCGCTGCTTGCCAGGGAAATCTCTACTCAAGGGACAGGGATGGAGAAGGTGAGAGGCACCACAGGAACCAGAGACAGGAGGTGCGAGGTGTGAAACCATCTGCCCCACACCTGCCTGCATTTCCTTATCTTCTTGAACCCTCCTTACTTTGCAAACTGCTCCCAGCAAGCATCCTTCTCCTAAATCATTTTCCTAAAGCACTAAATGATGTTCTGGGACGTTGCACAAACACCAGAGCTCCTGTTCCTAAGCAGGCTCATGCACCAACAGCAGCCCCAGACACCCATCACAAACTGGGAATGTCAGACCCTGCATCCAGCCCCAAACCCTGCACAATGATGCAGATGACTTTTACTGACTCAAAGAGCTCCTTTCTGCTCCTTCCCAAGATGGAAAAGTGGTCAAACCACAGGAACCGATGGTGTGCAGGAGAAAAAAAAAAATAAACCCAGCCTTGGTCAGGAAGAAAATTTACCTGAAGTTTTGTTAAACAGTAATAAAGGCAAGACACTGAAGTTTCAATTTGGGTCAATGCAGGTGCAAATCTCCTCAGTCTGCAGTTGTTTTGACTCACCAGTTTCTTGGTAAATGTTTTTTTGATTTGGTAAATGATTAGTAAATGCAGTTTTGCCTTTTTCTGCGAGTTCTAATTGGCTTCCTCCCTGTAAGCCTGGGCAGAAGTGATTGCCTGAAACCAGCAGTTTTCAGATAGGAAAATTAGTTCCTTCTGGAAATCTCAAATCCAGACCCACTCTAATGGCTCAAATACCACAAAGAAACATCATTTGATTTCCTGTTTTATTTTTTCCAATTAGTCTCATGGTCTGGAAGGCCTGAGTTCTAAGCTTGGAAAGACCCAGCCTGGGAGGAATTCTGCAGATACTGTCATGAAGTAATCTTTCTAAAATGGCCAAAATTTTCCAAGCCAAGTCCTTCACAGCTTCAGCAAAATGCTCTGTTGTCTTCTACCCTCTTTGCCAAGGTGAGGAGAAAAGGGATAACCCTTGGAGAAGGAAGGTGGTGAGATAAGGAAAGGAAAATAGAGATAAATCACATAGAAATAAACTCTGCCTAGAGATTGGAATCCTTCTATCAGAGCAGTGCAATCCTGGAGCAGGTTTTGGACAAGGTGATGAGAACAAAGGCAAAACCAAAGGAAAATAACTACTTTTCAAGTGGGTAGGTTTACGACTACTCTCCTAAAACACGGCTGCCTCAACGATCACTGAGGAGAAACTTCCACCCTCGCACAGTTAATCCAAGTTTATATAATCCTGAAGACTTTCACAGAAAACGTCACTTCAGCAGCTCTTTCATCAGCCCCTCCCTGCAGGCCAGCACAAAGTGATCCCAGCTGTGCACATCCAGGAGAGGCAAGAGCCAATCCATCCCCCTTACAGCACACAGAACTGCACTCCGGCCGCCTCCTCTGGGACAGGCATTTAAGGCCAAGAACTTTCGGTTTCCTCCGGTTTCTGTCTCCTCATTCAACTCCAACCTCTCGCCGTGAGAACAAAATAACGACCTCAAATCTGCAGTCAGCTTGAAACAAAGCAAAAGCCAAACCAACGCGTCTGCAAGCAGCTTTTTGGCGATAATTAAACGTGCCCAGGGGATGTGATGCAGTCAGAGCCTCCAGAATATAAACTTTACTCAGCCTTGTGCCCTCCCAAGCCCAAGCTCAGTGCAAATATAAGCCAGAGCTGAGCAATAGGCACTGCTCCATGCCAGCATTTGCTCATTTGCTTTATTGCATATGTCCAAGTCTACCACCAGCTTCAAATGTCAGTGTTAACTGTTTCACTGCCACTGAGATCAACAGACGGACCAGCAAAGGAGGTGAAAATAAACCCTTTTTTGCAAAATGGAAACGGAACAGTCATGCAGAAGGAAGGAAGGCACTGCTTAAGAAGAAATAATCACAGTGATGACCGTATGTTCCTACTGAATGATGAGTGTGACAGCAAGGCACTGAATAAATTAAAATAACCAAAAGGTTGGTGATTTTCTGTTAGCCGGCAGACACCAGATCTGGTGGCTCTAAATTAATGCTAGAAAAGCCAGTCTGGGGGGTCAAATGTGGTACAGTGGAGCTAATTAACCATTAAAGCAGTTTGTCCACGGCCCAGGACTCGTGCAATAAGCCAGACTGGAAATCTGACAGGGGTTAAAATAACTCAGATTCTTTCATTGTTTTAATCCAGGTCGTTTTCCCACACTGGTCCCACATGCACTGACGATGGCCAAGGATAGGGTGATGGGGAAACACAGCAGGGTCAGGGAGGAGCAAGGATTCAGCAGCAGGGCCACTTCCTGCAGCCTTTAAATGCTTGGGAAGCCTCCACCTAAGAGGCAGGTCGCGTTTAGCCTAAAGCTCAGCATCACATCCCTCCTCCAGGCTTTGCTGGCACCAGATGACACCTCTAAACCAAACCAGTGCCACTCAATCAGTAAAACAAAGTCAAGGAAAAAAAGAATCTGGTGGTTTTCTCTCCAGGTTTTGAGCGAAATCACCCTCCTGTGGGATCAGGAGAGTGTCAGATGCAGGGAAAGGAGGAAAGGGAGCACAGGTGCCCACTGACAGTCACCTATTTCGGTCAGCTCCACCACGCCCACCTTACAGGTCCCCTCTAGGGATCAAAAGGAGGAGCTGGCTGAGGATCCCGACCTTTGTAGGATGGAGACACCTAATGCCACACCCAGCACGGGCTGCAAACAGGGAACTGCAAAAATCTGAGCAATCTCCATGTGATCTTGGTGCCTGTGGGCTCGGGAGTGCCTGTGCCTGCTCTCAATCTCCCCTTTCATCCCGTGCTGAACCCGCAGTCCTGAGGCTCACTCCCACTCCGGAGTGCCCAAACTGATTTCTGCCACCTCATTTCCCAAAGCCACCCCACGGTGCAGGTTCCAGGGACTCATTCCCACACTGTTTTAACCCACTCCTGGCTTTAATGTCTTCTCCAGGGCCGTGAGCACAACGGTGGCTCAAGGCCAGGAAGGGAAATGTCCTTCCAGAATGGTGGGGACCAGGCCAGCGCAAGAACCACCACAGCACCGCTTCCACATGGCTCTTTCTTCCCTGGGATTAAATTTTGGGAAATACTTTCCACTGGTGTAAATTGGTTGCTGAATGCAGACTGCAGAGCCAGGTTTACTTTGGCTGGGGTTCCAGCTTTTCTTTGTGTTCATACAAGAGTCAACAAGACCAGAAAATACCTCCAAGCTCCTGGGAGTACAAAACCACTCAAGACTGTACCAAGGAGTTTCCTAAACTGAACTGGGAAATCGCTGACATGGGACCGTGAAGGTGTAAACACATATTTTTCCTTTAAACTCTGCTAAATGCCAAAGCATGATAAAGTTTTTCCTCTGCTCAGGACATGGAGAACTAATACACCTCAGAAATGAAAAACAGGACCTTTTGCTCTGCGCAGCAAAACCCAAAGGATTCGAGCCAGCCGGGCTGAGCACGTTGGGGGAATTTGTGCTGGAAGATAGAGAGCAACTCTGCCATGAGCACAGGGGTGCAAGAAACTCCCCCTGGATTTGTCCATCAGCTGCTCCATGGCCACGGAATACCCAGCATGGAGCAAGGACTCATTCCCAGGCTCGGTTTTCCCAGAGGGGTGCTGGAATGGTGGGTGCTGGCACAGCAATTCCAGGCACACCGAGGGAACAGGCAGCACCAGCAACTCCCGCTCCTTCCTGGAGCATCCATGAGAAAACACCTGGAGATCTCAAAGTGAATGGTCTTGTATGGAGCAGAGAAAATCCACAACCGACTTAGAAAGGAAAGTCACAACATAAACAGAATTTCTGCTTCGTCACCTAAAAAATGTCTCTTTCAGTATTTTCACCTGGCAATGTATTTTTACAGATTGGATCGTATCCTCTCAGGAGACTCGACTCTCACTAGAACAAGCCCAGGAAGGGGTTCCAGCTGGGAAGAGGCAGGCACCTTTATCTTGGTATCAAGCGCAAGATGATTGATCTGCAGGCTCCAGAAATAGTTACAAAGCCGGGAACGGAAGAACAGGCCAGAACCAAATGCGAGTGGGAAGGGAAATTCAGATTAGATTCTGGAAGACAATGCAAGCCTGAACCAAGAAGGAACTTCTCGTGGGGAGGTGGCAGCTAAAAACCATTTGTCTCATGGATAGTTGGACATTCTTCACTGTCGTGCCAAAGCTGCAGGAAGGAAAACAAATTCATGTGATTTCTACTCCACTCTACAGCCTGGGAAAGGGCTTGGACACAACACGGGCCAGACAGCAGAGCAGACAAAAATCAACTGTTTGTATCCAAGGCCTCAATTCCCAAGGTGCAGAATGGGAAAGCTCCTCTTTCCTTCTGCATGGAGAAAGAAACAATGAAGGCGGCGGAGGTGGACCAGAATCAGGGATTCTGCCAACAAATCCCTGACAGACTGAAGTGCAGCCACTCAGGATCCTCCTCCCTCCTGCCACACTGGAAATCAGCTGCACGTTTTGGACACAACTCTCCCTGTTAGTCAACAGCTGGGTTGGAAAGAAGGTTCCCTGAGAGGCAGCTCTGTGACCAACCATGTGGATTTGCCTGCCCTTTCTGAAGCCACCTGAGCTGAGAAAATAATTGATAAGAGGCATATTTGGCTTGTTTAGTTAAAAAAAAAAAATAGCAAAAGGAAATGTTTTATTTTGCTTTTAATTATGTAAGGCCAACAAAGTGATTTCCCAAAAGGCAGCTTGGGAAAATCAGAGCTGTCAGGTGGATTGGGATCAAAACCAGTAACAACTCTGGTGACCCAGACCAGCAGAGTGGGAGGGAACAACCTGAACTTGCAGCTGCCACTCAAGGACCATTTCTTAGAATTCCTTTTTATTCTTGCTTCTTTTAGACCAATACATCACCAACAACGGAATGTCTGGAGTCAGGGAGCACTTGCCATGCTCAGAATCTGGTTCTCCCTCTGATACTTCCCATCCTAAACCAGATGAAAAGATGGAACTCCAGAATACACATTTTTAAAAAATTAAAGATATAGAAATGCTACATCCTTGACTAATTCTTGTAAAGTAATTATTTTTAAGTTTTACACATTTTGAGTAGGGATAAACTGAAATAATAAGCACGTAATATTATTTGTTCAATGTTTATAACATAATTATACCTTCTAGATTTTACTTTGTGGGGGGATGAGTAATGAAATTAGCAATTAGCAGCGAAAAGGAAAAGGCAGTTGTAAGATCTGATTTGAAGGACAGGAAAAATGTTTACCCTTAAGAGGGGTAATGATATTTCAATCAACAGGCTAAATATAAAAGAGCAGTAAGAAAAATGAACTAGGCAAACCAGAAAGATCACCAGGGCTGGAAAAGTAAATACACAGAATTTCTATATTTAGGGAGCTGACATTTTTGCTCCCGAACAGATGGCACAAGCTGCTGCTGGTTAAAAGACGTTGCTGGTGGCAGTTTGCTCAGGAGACCTGTGCCCACAGGCCTGGGCATCCCACAGCAGCTCCAGAGGGCAAACAGATTTTAAAAAGGCATTAAGAAAAGGCGAAACCTCAGCTTGCCGCCCCTTCAAATGAGTTTTGATGCTGATTTCCAGATCAGACCGAGCAGGTGAAGGGTGGCAGAAGCTCAAACGTTGAGAGCCAGGGCCTGCGTGTGCCCCCTGCAGATTTGGGGCACCCCCTGTGCCCCATTCCCCGCTGCGCTGCCCTGGGAATGCCCGGCCCCGCTGGTGTCCCACTGCCAACCCCACTCCCAGCCCTTCCCTCCTTCCCCACTGCATTCCACACCCCCCAACCCTCCCAGACCACGATGTCTCTGAGAGAGTCAAACTTTCCAAAGAGAGCTCCAGAGCGCTCCCGGGGCATGCGAAGGGCACTTCCACGCCCACACGTTCCCTGGGAGAACGTCCAGCACCACCCCAGACAGCACCTCTGCCCGTCACACTGTCCCTACCACGCTGACAACCTTCCTCCAGGCCCGCGGCCGCGCAGAGCCGCCGGCCCCAGCACCCCCCATGCCGGCAGAAAGAGCCTCTCCAACCCTGCCACCTCCGCTTCCACGGGGAAGGACTCAGCAGGTCCTCCAAAAGCTCCGTCCTTCCCTTCATTGCCTTCTCAGTGCTCAATATTTGGGCAAACGTGCAAGGATCTCTGGATTGAGAAGGTATGGGATGCACCAGCCCCACGCTAACTCTTCTTCAACAGAGAATTGCTTCAATCCACAGACGTGACGTTTTCAATCCTTCTCTTCCTAAATTTGGTCACTTTACCAATTAAAGCCTTCAGCATTCTTCTCCAGTCAAAAGCCCACACACTTTTTTATAACACCCCCTCACTCTTGACCTCAACATCTTCCAGAGTCAGTGAATTCCGTGGCCCAATTATTCATTGTATGAAAATAATCTTCGCATCTCTTTGGCAACTTTTAGTTCAACTCAGTGTCCCTGTTCCTATGCTACAACACACAAAAAAGAACTCTGTGTCCTCTGTGGCACTGTCATTTTTTTTCCCCTCCTCTCCCACTCATCTCATTTTCCAGGTAACCATCCCAGTCCTCTCAATCTTTTGCCACGAGCTCCTTTTCCCAAGCTCCCGGGGCTGTCCCGTGCAGGACGCGGGGCCAGGCATTCTGGCTGCTGCTAGAACATGGACAAGGTTTTTCCAAAGTAAATACAGCCTGGAGGAACCGAGCGGCAATGAGACCCTAAGCAGGTTGTTCCTGCCCTTCCCTAGGGTGGCAGGAAGGGAGACAGAAGCCCTGGGAAGGACAGGAGCAAAGCCCAGCTCCAGGACGGTCCCTTCACATCCTTGTGCCCAAGTGAAAGCTCCACCCTTTCTTCCCTCCTAAAGCAGAGCAGAGCTTTCCCCCTCTCTTCTCACTTTCTCAACTCCCACCCTGGCCTCCTCCTCCTCCAAACAGGTATTCCCTGGGCTTTTATCCAATTTCACCCTCTTTCACACAACTTTCCAACGAAGGGATCTTCCGCAAAGCTTTTCACTTTCCTGCTGAAACCCTGAAAATGTTTCTCCTCTGTTCTTCTGAGACCAAGCATGCGTCTGAAAGCTGCAAAGCCACCAAAGGAGTTAAATAAACCTTACCCCGCCTCTGAACTTCATCTCTGCCTCCTGCCAGCTCCCGCAGCCCTTGCAGAGCCTCCGTTTACGCTGCTGCAAAAAGCAGCAATCTGAGGACAAGTTCTCTCTTCTGTCAGTTGCCTTATTTTTTTTTTAATTTTTTTTCATGGCATTTTCAGTGCAGTCAGAACTCCCTCCCTCCCACCAGCTCCTACTGGAGCATCTGGAGAGGGCGTTTTCCAAGGAGGAGAGTCCGCCGTGCGCAGCCCAGCAGAGGCAGTCCCAGGGAAGTCAGCTGCGCTCTGCCTGCGGAGTTCCCGCTGCCCAGTGACGGGGAAAAACGGAAAGAAAAGTAATCCCAGGCGCTGGAAAACCTGGGGCTGAGCCCAGCACACAAACCACAGCCATCAGACAGGAAGAGATGAGCTCTGGGACAGCAAGTCCCGGAACAGCAGCATGGACAGGGCTCCCCAAAGCTGCTCCCGGCTCACCCCAAACACAGCACAACCTCCTGGGACTGACATTGCACTTGGAATCACCTCCTCAGAACACCAAAGGGCCGTGACGAGCCCAGGGCTGGATGCAGTTTGCCTTCACAAGGATTTAGAGTTGGTCTGGATTGGAAGGGACCTTAAATTTCACCTATTTCCCATTCCACCAGCCCAGGCTGCTCCAAGCCCTGTCCAGCCTGGCTCAGCAGTATTTTACTCCAGATTCATTTGGAGGCATCCAGCACCAAAACATCCACTTTACCTGGAAGTTCTGAGGTCTTTATTACAAAATCACCTGCACTACCAGGTAAAAGCCTTCTACAGGACACTGTGAAGCCACTGCTGCCCCCATGCCCCAGCCCCTGCAAAAAGAAGTTGCTCATTTTGCTGTCTCTGAGCTCATCAGTGTTCTGGACTCACACAAAATTATTTATGGCCACAGCTACACTAAGAGTGTGAAAACCCCACCTCATTTCCCACCCACATCCCCAAGATAAGGGCACCCTGACAAAAATACTGCACAGCCTTCATTAGCATTAGGGGAAAGTGAAAGAACAAGAGATAATGGACACAGGCTGAAGAAGGGAAATTCCAATGAGTTATTGGGAAATTTTTTTCCCAGTGAGTGCTGTAAAATACTGGAAGAGGGGGCCCAAAAATTGTGAAACTCTATCCTTGGAGATATTTAAAACTCAACCAGCCTGAGAGACCTGATCTAAATTGGTCCTGCCCAGAAGTGAGGCTGGACCACAGATCTCCACAAGTTCTTTCCAACCTAAAATTATTCTATGACTTTATAAATTCTTTTGTTCCTCAATAGACTAAGCCGTGCATCCATCCTAAAAGGAGTTATAGATAGTGCAAATAAAGATATACATCTGCTAGAGAGGATGCCACCCCTCAGGTGTTTCAGGCATTTCATATTGTGAGCTGTCAAGCAGATTCTCTAATCATTGAACATGGAATGATTCCCAAACTCAGCTGCTGATGTTTCCTGACTGCCACTATCTGCACTCAGCTCTGCTTAAGGAGTTTTTTGTTTTGTTTTTTTCCCTTCTTATCAAAATGCATCCTTCACAAACTCTGTTACAGGAAGGGTGAAGTCAAGCTCTGAAGTAAAAAGATTCAGAGCAAAAAGCTAAAAAGCTCCAAGCTCCTCACAGAGGAGGCTCCTTAAAAGCAAACACACGTAGCAGATGTTGTCAGTGGCTGGGTGCAGCACTCCCCTCTAATTAGCGCTGGCCCAAGGCAGCGATCCCAGAGATCCCGGCCGCGGTGGATGTCACTCGGCGCAGGCAGAATGCGCCAAGGATTTGGGATGGAGCTTGGCTGCTGAGAGCACTGCAGTGCCACAGCTCCTCTGCCCTCCCGGACTCCATCTTGAACATTATTTGTGGTTCTTGCACAACTCTGTTTGGCAGGGCTTTCATTCACTCCTTATCTCAGCTGGGTGAATTTTTAACGGCAGCGGCTTCAGGATGAGGCTCAGAGGAGGGTTTAGCTTTGGGCTGGCACCGAAGGAAACAGACACTACTCCAAGCCCCTCTCCTGTGCACAGGTGAGATCAGAGGTGACACAAACTCCATTTCCCAAACTGAGCCACGTTAGCCATTACTGAAACACAGCAGTGAGCCCTGAGCCAGGAGTTTTCCAAGCGTAATTAAAGCGGTGGCCTGACGGCTCGAATTCTTCAGGAGGAGAATGTCAGTGCTCCACCAGCACTCCTTAAACCAGTCTAATTGTCACCAAACAGATTCAGTGAAACTCCTGTTACAGTTCTAAGAATTAGCAGAGTTATCTCCACATAACCAATCTCACCTTCCCCCTAGTTTACACCTCCTAACCCTTTTCAGATCACATCACTGAAAATGCCACATAAGAGAAGAATATACAACAGCCCAACAATTACAAGCACATTTTTTACACATTTCCCTTGGTTTTTTTCATGCAGGAGAACCCTTTTATTTATTTATTCACTGGAAAGACCTTTACTCAAAACGCTTTTTTTCTGCAGCCAAACTACTGCCCAACTTCTGTTGGCGAGGAAAACGCTCCTGCACGTGGGTTAGCCTAAATTTAGGGTTTCCCCCTAAATTAGGAGGGGGGAAAAACAGTAGGAAAGCAGAGACAATTTTACTTCATAAAATCTTAATCCTGGATTATTAAGGTGATAAAACCAGACTCTTCCTCTCCAGCAGCAGAGCCCAGCCCTTGTCTGTGATTTCTGCTGAGGATGGCTGGCAAGGTCTGGCTCACTCCAACAGGCAACTACAGGCCGAGGGATGAATCAAGTTTTCCAGGCCTCACCAGTTAGAAGTGACTCATTTAAACCCTGGATTAGAGCACTGGGATTGCTCTGCTCGTTGCAGATAAGCAGCTGATTCCCTGCATACAATTTCACATTCAAAGCAAGGGGACTGGAAACCTTTCCTGTCGGCCCTGCTCCGACAGGCCTGCAGAGCCGAGCGGGACTGGCTAAGCTGCACCCGCAAGCAGTGGCTCTGCTGGAAAAATAGAGTTTGGCCCCATGAAAACACCATCAGTGTCTCCCTGTGCTGTGCAGATTCTGCTGCAAAATATAAATCTCGAGGTATGAGATGCTGCCTTGTGTTTATGCTGTTCAAAAATCAGCGGAGGTCGCGTCTGTGTTATTCCAAAAGGTGTCAAGTTCATCTATCAGTGCGTGTCTTCTTTCCGGATTTTTATAATATTCCTTATTTCTGCCTTGCTAAAGAGCTACAGAATAAGACACATTCCATAATTAGAAAGCACTTGGCAAAAATACCATGGGAAAGAAACCACCCTAAACAGGCCAGGAATTTGAGAGCCCTTCCTCTCGCAGGTCAGAGGAACATCTTAATCAAAAAATAGAAATGTCTTTAACCTGTCACATGTGTCCTGCTGTCCAGATTATCCTGATCTAAAACTGATTAAAATGCCTCACATTCCTAAAACACCCTATAGCAGAAACTGAAGGTTCTGAGGGACAGTTGTCCCCCTTCTTAAGAAAAACACCCAGTGCCCAGCAGAGGATGAACATTTGACTGCAGGATAATGACAAATCAATGCCCTGCCAAAGAGCCAGTGCTAAATATTGTAACAGGCTTGATAGCAAGGCAGAATCTCCTCCCCACATTAATAGTTCTGCTAAGAATTGTCTCTTTTCTACCCAGAATTGTCTCTTTTCTACCCAGTCTTCGTTTGGATTAATGCATCTCCTCTTTACCTCTCAAGAGGGCTCCAAACAAATAGTCAGGAACAGAGGTCTGAACATGGGACATTGGCCCCTGGAGACACAACGTTCCTGGTCACTTATGAAACTGCACACCCAGAAAGGTTAAACCAAAAGCTCGTTATACTCACTCAAAAGGTGCCTCGAGATGATGAAAGTTCCTTCATTTTACTGCAAACTTCATGACATCACAAGCTGACTGAATTCCCCGATTCTGTGTGAAGGTGTTTGCAGGGTTACAGACAAAACCTTAAAAAGAGTGAGGTGTGGCCCAAAGGGTTCAAAAACCAGAAGACAAAGAATATTTAGATTATTATTTTGGATTCTAATTTATGCTTTGTAATGCCTAAAACTGTCAATACTGGTTTTGTTTGTTCCAAGAAAGCTTCACCAGTGAGAACACCAAACTTCTTTTCTTCCCAAGCTCAGTCTTTCACAAATAAATACGAAAAAAAAGGAATGTTACAAAAAATGGAGATGCACACATCTCCTTGGATTCCTACACTTTCTCTGCAAGTGCTGTTCCCTGTTTTCATGCCTCTGGTGATGGATTAAGAAGCACATATGACAGGCTTGTATTTAGTTCTGGCTCCCGCACACACACAATAATTCTGGGTCTATGACGTGAGCGAGAACAGAAACTGGGTTAATCTAACAAATTAAGATAAATTTCCCTTGTTGTTGCTTTCTGCTGAACCAGTGAAACAGAAAAGGCTGGCTGGCTTTGACAGTGGCCATCAGAACAAAGTCCCACTTTATAATTACCAGATGCCCTTAATGTGATGCCAGTTTGCCTCATGCCCGTGGCTGCTCCCGCTCACGGGCGCTACGGCCCTGTCAGGGTTCCCCTGATTTTACAAACACACTCTGATCCCAACAGCAATTGCTGCACTGACTCCAGCAACACAGTTTAAACCCAGCAGTTCATTCCCTGTGACTGCTCTGGCCCTGCTCTGACACGATCATTTTAAGCAGCTCCCCTGCAGCGGCTGTGGCAGGGACGGGGTTCGGAGGGAGCTGGTAACACAAACAGCCTGACTCAGTTCAGCTGATGTGCATTCCTCCCGACTGACTTTCCAAACAGTCACTCCCAGTGGCAGGACCTACATCTTCCTTTTAAGGGGAAAAAATGTTTTCACAGGGAAAATGAAGTGTTCAAAGTCTGTGCATATCTCCGTGCTTCCAGTGACGAGTCTCGGCTTTAAAAACACGTCCTTGTCGCACGCAGAACAAAAACTTCTCCTTCCTTAATTTAAAGTTGTTCCTCTTTTTTAACACAGCCATTGGCTGTCTGCCCATCCCTGGCACTTTCAGGTGAAACATCCTAGCACGCTACTTTTCACACAATCCAGCCCTGAACAGAGAGTTGGTTTTCCAAAGGAAGGACTAAGTCTGAGTGAGGAAAACACGATGAAAAAGAACAGGGAACGTACAGGCTGCAGACAAAACTTTGCAGCTCACACTGCTGACTGACAGTTCCTATCCCTTCACGTTTCCTTTCCTGCATTTCTGAAAAGAGTCTCAGTGTTAGAAAGGGCTTAAGGCTGGAAAGCAGATCACAACAAAAACTTCTTGTTCCATCGACACGAGATAAGGAAAGACTGAGCGCTGGTGCTCTGCCTGCAAGTTAGACGAAGGAAACAGGATTTCCCTCTGCTACTCCCCGAGCAAGATCCCAAGGAAATGTTTCTAATAATAGGAAATTACTATATAAGGCCAGATCAGCACTAAACTGTTTGCAGTCTGGAGGAGAAGGATGTACAGGAATACTGAGGAGGGACACACCAGGCTGCTCACACATCGGGGCAAGGCAGCACATCCAGGGCTCCCGTCCTTACAGAGGGACAGAGTTTAACCTGTGACTCCTGTGCTGAGCAGGGTCCTGTCCTACAGCCCAAAATAGCAACTAAATGGACAAATTAGAGCTGCTCTGCCCTTCTGTAATGCCCTTGCTTTTCTCCATGGCAGGAAAAAGACAGAATAGACTTTTAAATCTACAAAATAACACCTAGAAAGCAAAGCTGAGCAGGTCTCTAATTGGGAAAGGGCAGGAAAAGACACAGCCACGTCCTAAAGCACGACATGGGCAGTGCTGATGCAGAGGGCAGGCTGAGAGCCCCTTCCTGCCCTTCCCAGCCTGCAGATCCCTGGTTTATGAACCAGACAGTTCTCTTGGTTTAAGCAGCAAAGTTGGGCACCACTGAAGTTCATTTTTGCGGGGTTCCCACAAAATCCCAGGAATTAACGTCTCCTAGGCCAAGAGTTTCAGCAGCTGCAGGCAGCTGTGCACGTCCCAGCAGAGCTGCCAGAGGCACTGCTGTGGAGCTGTAGCTCCAGCACAACCTTTTCACCATCCCTTCAGCAGACACCAAACCTGCAAGCCCAGTGAAAGGACAGATTTTCCTCCTTCTCCTACGAATGAAGGAGAGCTGCTACAACGATGCTCACAAGGGCCTGGTTTGGGTGAAGGGATAGAAGTGGAAGGTTTCCCTGTGATCCCCAGTGAGGGGTATCTTTTCATCTCTGCTTTGTTTTTGGATGAGGCCAGGAGCTCCCCGCTCCCCATGCAGGGCAGCTTGCTGAGCAAACACAGTCTGACACAGCCCCAGAGCTGCCACGGAAACGAGCACAATATAAATTGCTAGACAGATTTATCACCCAGATTTTGGTTTTGTTTTGTTTTTTTTTTCCTCCCTGACAGCAAGAGATGTTTGTGACAAAATGTACAAACAATTCTGTATCTGTAGCCCTGGCACATCCTGTGTCTCTTCCCTCAGCCCCTGCAGAATGACACAGCTTCCAGGGGAACGTGAGGCCAAATCCCAGCCAAAAATTCCCTGTCAGCTGGTGAGACCTCCTTGAGATGCAGGGGTCAGTTTGCCACAGAAAATTTAGGCTGAGAGCCTTGAAAAAAAAAAAAAAAACAAACCCAGGCCACCCTTGTGAAAGAGTCATTGATGGCAGAGTTTGCCAGCAGAGCTCTCTCTACATCGCAGCATCAGGAGCTTCGCAGTCCCCATGAAAACACAGCTGAGATTCCCAGTTATTCCCAGTTCCCTACACTGTTCCACAGGATTCCTCCAGTGTCACCAGGATCTCAGCAGCTGCTCCTACCTGGCCCTTGTCCCCACACCACCTGGCCAGAAAAGGGTGTGCACTCCAAGCTTTCCAGGGCATGCAGCAGCTCTGTGCCGAGAGGATGTTTCATCTTGGACTTTATCTTTAGGGACATCTTGATTTCTGAGGATTTTTAGACTGACCTTTAATTTTTGTCCTGTTAAAAGCTCCACATCCTCAACTGCACAGCAAAGGGGGAAATGAGTGCAGGCAACAAGCAGGTTTTTTGGAGCTGGGAAACACAAGTGGTTATGACTCTGAGAGAAAAACAGCTACAAAAAGCTCTTATTTTAAATGCTTTTATGCCTCTCTTCTCATGTAATCGTTGCTCCATAACAATTATAAAGCAATTCAGCAAGATGGCTTCTGCTGGCATGGCTTGTGGTCAGTGGTATCTGGAAGTTAAATTTGGAAAAAACATTTTTGGGAGCGAGCTCCCTGTGGATTTAAGTCAGTACAAAGCCTCAGCTGTAAGCCTGGACCCTAACACTGTTGTATTCCCTGCTTGTTTTTCATACCAACTCCAAGGATGCAGTCACTAAGTTGTTTGCTCAGTTTCAAAGTCAGGTCCAGGAGAAATAAGATATTTGTCTTGGCTGTAAAAAGTGAGAAGAATCACAGGTATGAGACTGGGAGTCTGGAAGCAGAGTTCAACCACCCCATTAATGTTGCACTGACAGGATCCCAAGCCTCCCCTGTGCCCCCAGTGATTACAAAATTCTTCACTAAATACAAGAATTGTCTGTTTAGAACCGCCAGCACTAAAACAGAACGTTTCAGCTGCTTTATTTTCTTTAGCAGGTTAAATCTGAAACCTAAGGAAGGCTACCTGAAAGACACTTTTCTTAACTGGGCCCACACACACCTTTTTACAGACATACAAATACCAAATTTATCAACTGAACTTCTCCTGTCCTTTTTTTCCTTTTAATTGACAACTTTCATCAGTGTAGCTTTGCATTAAAACAAACCACACCTAGAATCAGATCACTGGTACTGTGAAAAACAGTTTAAAAAGGAAGCACCCGCCTCCAAAAGAGCCAAATGAAATTGTTTCTTTCAAGGCAGCCTGGAGCTTTTCCTTTTCATAAGGCTGGAATAAAGCTATCGTGGAACTCCTAAATTGTTTTCAAAGCCATGAACTTCTCTGTTATGTGCAGACTGGAGCATAGGTAATATCTAGATTTTATGAGTATATTCAAGCTTTCCAAGCCAGAAGAATAAAGGTCAAATGACTAAAACTTTCCTGAAAAGCACAGGGCAGAGGCTCACATATGGAACATACCTCCTTAAATCTGGATTTTTTTATAAAATAGTTTGTACTTGAGTGATGCCCCAACAAATAACTAACCCTACTCCACTCTGCTTTTATTGTAGCAGCAAAATCCCTTAGTATGGACAGTTTATAGTAGGATAAAAATGTTTATATCAGTGTAATACCTGGGATATCAGCATCATTTGTACCCGAAATATGGGGATCTGTTGCTATGAGCAACATTTTGTATTGGTACAATTGCACCTGCCATAGGTTTGCTCCATGTAAGATCCACATGGGAAAAAAGCCAAGTCAGCAGCCTGCAAGTGTTGGGTGACACCTGGGAGTAACGAGTTCTTATTTTCCTTCTGGGCGTGACCCTCCTTTAAAGCAAAGGTAGCAATCCTGCAGTGAACTCCCAAATTCCCAAGTGGAGTAAAGTTCTGTGAGCACACTGAATGCTCTGGACACTCAAACAAGTGGAGCAGTTTTTAATTCGATGATTTATAAGTGAAGAGTTTACAGGCACAATTTGTACTTCCACCACTTTTTTTCTCTCTCTCTCTCCTCTGTTCCAAACTGACTTTGTTGGCCTAAGGCAGGCAGTTATTTTGGGGCAGTGAAAAGTTATTTATAAGTTCTAATGAAACTATTTGTGACACACATGGTACTGAGCTTCTTTCAAACCCTCCTTTGTAAGGGAACAAAGAGCACTTCACACTGATTGTGATGGCACAAGCCCCCTATGAAAAGTTTAAGGAGAGAGTTTCAACAACTAGCTCACGAATCCAAAATAAGAATATTGGATGAGCCGTAGAAATTCCAGATTGCGCTCAAAGGAAGGGCCTGGGCAGCTTGCAAAGGCGGGCGGAGGGAGGGGAGCCAGGCAGTGGGACTGGCCCTGGCAGCGTGTCAGGCTCAGGGCTGGCAGCTGGGCTGGGCACGTGGGCAGATGATATTGCAGCTGATGTCTGAGCTGCTTCCCTTTCCCCTGCCTGCCCTGCTCCTGCTGAAAAGGAGGGGAAAAGCCACCAGAGGAAGGGTTTTGTCTGAGGTCATCTTCTGACTGCTCTGCCAGCGCCCCAAAGAGCCCGCGGTGAGCAGCCTGTAATGCTTTGGTGAATCTTTTTTTGTCCCAAAATAGGTTTATCAACACTTAAAATCCACAGGGAATGGTGAGCTTGCCATCACGGTGGCAACAGTGTTCCAGGCTGCCTGGAAAATACAGCCATCACTTCAGAAGGATATCCTACATCCACCTGCATCAGCTTGCACTCAAACAATCCAGAATATTGTTTTCCAAGAGTTTAAAAATTGACATTCCTCTTGGATCAAAACCACCTTAAATCAAGATTTTTTTAAATGTAAAAGAAGCAGGAATGACATTGATGCTAACAAATAAATAAATTATTGGCTTGCAACTTAGCACCCCTTGGATTGTAAGGAATGGCTCATCCCCAAGACAGTTTCAAATCCCTCCTAAGGAGAACTACACTGTCCTGCTCGCTGCATCTTCAAACCTTTCTGCATTATCAGAGACATCAGTTTAATCAGAAACAAAGACACTAAAGAACAATGAAGGAGTCCATCCCTTTGTGGTTCTCAGGAATGCGTGTTCCACATCTGGATAAACATGGGGCTGTGCAGAGAATGGAAACATTCATTCCCCAGCTGTGGTTAGGTCCAAACCCTTTTTCTTTTTCTGTCTGGTTTACTCCTAGTCCTGCACTGGGTGGTTGCAAAACTGCACAAACCCTGCTGAGGCTGACACAAGAGCCCCAGGAATCCTCCTCATGACCCTTTACACCTCCTTTATAAACAAAACCTTCTTCTGGGCTGTGAGCTCCAACTCAAAGGAGAGATCCTGAAGGAACTGACAGTTGTGACATTAACAGAAATGCCAACTGTCCCACAGCATCTTGCTCTCCAACAGGAGATGAGGACTGGCACTCCTAAGAGACAGAGACAGAAAAGGGATGTATTCCCTGCTTGTTTTTCATACCAACTCCAAGGATGCAGTCACTAGGTTGTTTGCTCAGTTTCAAAGTCAGGTCCAGGAGAAATAAGATATTTGTCTTGGCTGTAAAAAGTGAGAAGAATCACAGGTATGAGACTGGGAGTCTGGAAGCAGAGTTCATCATCCTGCTAGAAATGCATGGATTTGGAGATCTCATGGAAGTTGGGTGTCTTTAGATCTGTGTGAGGACACCCTACCCTGCATGGCAGCCAGGACCACAGCAGGAACTGTCTCAGGCCCATCCCACTGGGAAGGAAACACCTTTTTTTCCTCTGATTTGACAGGTATAGATCCTGTAGCTCCTCCTGGAGAGATGGAGGACCTCCCCTTGGGGAGATGCTGCAGGACCATGAGGGGATCTGAGCTCCACCCTGAAAGAAGGATCCCAGAGTCTCGAGAACAGGTATTTCACACAGAAAAGTCAACACTTGTTATCAAACCCCATCGTGTAAGAAATACATGTAAACCACAGGCAGAGGCTTTGGTTCATTAACCTAAATTTTCTGTTTTAACAACTCTCCTAATGCCAGGGCAGCATCATCTGCTGTTACAGCAAACACAAAAAGCTGAGAGCTGATACAACAGGCAGGGCAAGCCCTAGATTAACCCTGCCTCGCCAAGGTCAGTGCTCTGCCCTCAGCTCCAGGGCTGCTGGAGTGCACCTGTGGCAGGAAAAAAGGTTAGGCTCCTTTATATCACCTAAAGGAAAGCATCAATATTTTGAGGGTTTGTTTCAGGAGCTGCTGTTTGCACGGCTGAAGTAGGAAAAACAGAGACACAGGGAAGTGCATCACTGTAAATTATTGATCTGCTGCTTTCTAGATACTGAAACTGGTAATTAAACAAATGGTAAAAAGATACTTCATCAATTATAGAGGTGCCACTTTAAATTACACTTGCTCCAGAATGAATAAAACACAGAGGTTAAATGCTTTGGGTACTTCATGCCTGCTTCTTGTTCAAAATCCTCACTGCAACAACGATTCTAATTCTCATGTCCTGCTGCTCCAAAGCTGTTTGCTCGGTATCAAGCTCAATAAACAAAAACAGAGCTTTTTTTTCCACAAGCCTCATTTCACACAATGCCCAGAAAGCACAGTCCCGTGGTCAGGAGAGAGCATTTGGAGCAGATATCATTGGGATTCCTCTCCTGCTCACCAGGGTTGGTTATACGGCCATAAGTCAAAGCCCTGTGGTAACAGCCCTCCCTCAAAAACCAGACCAAAAAAAAAAAGAGTTTTGTCTGCTAACAGCCACTTGTGCAATCTGTGAAGTACTGGGCAGGCATTTGACACTGGCCTTATGGTTTTTAGAAGCTACAGACATGTACACACCCTCCACAACCTAAACCAACACTGGCAAAGCTGCTTCTGAAGCAATATGATGATGACATCAAAGATGCCCTTTCAAGCAGAAACCATGTCACAACCACGATGATGACTCAAATTTGATTTATGGTAAGTTTTCATATGAGGGTGCACACCTCACTGCTGCATCAAGCTTAAGGTTATCTCATTTCACACGTTAAATATATGAATGTAGAAGTACACTTGCTCTAACACTAATTTTGAAACAAAAACCAGCAACCAAAGAGCTTGGCCATCTTGCAATTGCTGGCACGGGTTCTCTAGAACCATTATTGCATCTCTGAAATAGATTTCACCCTGGGAGAGCATTCAGTGAAGGCTGAGTTCATCAATTGATTGAGATAGGCCAGGGAATGTGAATATCCCAGGTTCAAGCCTGCAAAGGCAGCAGAAGCAGCTGGCTTAAAGGCACATGCAGAACAACCCTAACAGGTGGGCACAGCTGGCATCCCTCACGGAGCAGTGAGGCAACAACGCTGGGAGGCAACAGCAGGGAAACAGCGGCTGCTGCTGGAGCCAGAACAATCCTGGAAGTCAAAGAACTCGTCATGGAGCAGTGGGGCAGGAGGGAGGGTGGCAGTTCAGAGAGGAACGAGAGGCCGAGGTGAAGAACCATCAGAATACGCTGCGGAAGCTGGAGATGATGGAAAGCTGCCGGCTTTCAGCTGATGGAAACAGTCCAAGTGGGAGAAGGAGGCTGGACTGCAGGATTTTTGTGGAGGAAAGAACACCAGTGCTTGGTAGGGGGACAGGAGAATCAAAGGCTGAGCTGACGCTTCCTACGGCTCCCCAGATAATGAGGCTGAAGCACAAGGAGAGCAAGCTCTGCTGCGGGCCCGGTGCCAAGCGCTTTGTGAAGCGTTCCCTGCCTGTTCTGAGGAGAGTTACACAAGGTAAGGCTTTATTCATAAGTGCCTGACGGATCCTGCGTGTGCAACAGCTCCTACCAGCAGAGCAGTGTTTGTGGGCAATGTTAGGAAGGGTGTCTAAGAGAGATAAAGCCTTTGAGCTGCAGACGAAGCTGCCAGCCCTCATTTCCAGCTTGTCAGAGCAAGTCCTTCTTGAAGTCAGCAGCCTGGAATGAAGGGAATCTGGCATTTGTGCATGGATGTATGGCTCAGACAGGCAGGGCGGAGCGGCTGGCTTTAATCACACTTTCCACAAGGCAGGGGGAGTGCGAGTGGCAAAGGGCAGCGAGTGACGGGCGTTATCTGCCATCCGTCCACGAATTCCTCTCCTCCGACTCCGGATTCGAAATCCTGACTCCTTTCCTGCTTCCACTAGCCCCTAGAGCAGGAGGGGAAGGGCCGTGCAGGGCTGGAATGTGAGAGTCCTTCTCATGCTCAGGATTCCTGGTGGGTGTGAGAGGCAGCACACACTTGTCTGGTGAGCTGACAAATTCCACAACAGCTGATCCTGGGTCCCAGGAGTAGCTGCGTGCAGGTAGCTGCAAGGCTAAACCTCACTATACCAAAATCCGTTTATCCAAGTGCTAAGCCACTCCAGTGTAGAAGAATGGCTCTCTGAGCAAGGACATACAGAGCTAAGCTACATGCACAACCCAGATTTCAATAATTGTTGAGCAGTTTCTCAGAGAAAATGGATACTGGGAGCAGTTTCTCACAGGAACTGCTCATTGGAATGTGCACAGCCTAGGCCTCAGCAACCTTGGTTATCCTGAATAAGCAAGAAAGAAGAAACAAAGTCACTGGTAGGAAAGTAACAAGATGGGAAGACAGGATGAGAAAATAGAAGAATGTAACCACAAGAAAAGAACAGAGAAAAAGCATGATTGTTTAGCTATAGCCAGTCCATATTAACCATTATACGCGTGATAATAGCTATTATCC
This sequence comes from Callaeas wilsoni, assembly GCA_013398955.1. Lineage (NCBI taxonomy): Eukaryota > Metazoa > Chordata > Aves > Passeriformes > Callaeidae > Callaeas > Callaeas wilsoni. The sequence goes on from VWPU01010148.1 coordinate 60,696, forward strand.
AATCATAAGTTGCTAAGTAGCTCGCGAACAAGCTGACTAATGTATATAACCAGACCTATAATAATCAATAAAGGGCGTTCCACCAATAACTCTGTGAGTACGTGTGGTTCATCCCGGCAGCTCTCCACACTCCAGCTCACCTGCTGGGGGACAGCTGGCTGTGAAGCCTCTTCACTCACAGGGCTGGTACGGCATCAAAAAGGAGCAAAGCTCCCAAACATTTTAATCCAGCTGCCTACTACAGCGTAAAGAATTCCAGTGCAAACCACTTTTGCTTGTTTTCTACCCTCACAATGAGGCTACAATCCACTACATCACACGGAGCTTCAATTCCATCTAGAAATAGCCTCTCGAGGTTTCTGTTGCAGGATGGCATTCTTAAATTCTGTTTCCTTGTGTGCCACTGCTGGTGGTGACAGCAACAAATTGCAGGAACCTGCACGTATGCCCAGAGCGGGCACAGAGCCAGATCTGACCTCTCTCACGGAAGGTTTTGGCAGCAGAATTAATTCCTTCTGCCTTACCCTTTCTGCCTGTGCCGCTCAGGTACCACAACACAGCGACCCTGTGCTACTGCACCCCACAAGAGCCTGGTTAGAGTCCCACAGGGCTCCAAGATCCTTTGGACCTTTACACCTGCTGAAAAGTGCCTGGTTAGTGTCCCACAGGGCTCCAAGATCCTTTGGACCTTTACACCTGCTGAAAAGTGCCTGGTTAGAGTCCCACAGGGCTCGAAGACCCTTTGGACC
>VWPU01010149.1:0-47072 GCA_013398955.1 Callaeas wilsoni
CCCCCCGCGCCCCCGCCACCGCCGGACCCGCCCACGCTGCCCCCCGCCGCAGCGATCGCGACAGCGACGCGGGGAAGCAGCGCTCGGCGACACGGGGCCGGGAGCCGGGCGGAGGCTGCAGCCCCTGGCCCTGCCACTGGCCCAGACACACGTTCTCAGTAATTGTTTTGTTCTGGGTTTTTTCCCACCCCCCAGAGTGCAGACCAATCTCCGCACATGTGTGTAGTCATTTAGGTTTTGTAATTGAGGAAAGTCGATAAGCTACTAGTGAACAAACTGGAGGGCTGGGCAATCAGCAACCCTGTTAAGTTCAGCAAGGGAAAGTGCTGGGTTCTGCAGCTGGGATGGGGCAACCCTGGGTGTATGGACAGGCTGGGGAAGCAGATGCTGGAAATCAGCGCCACGGAAAGGAACCTGGGGGTCCTGGTCAATGGCCAGTTGAACACGAGTCAGCAGTGCCCTGGCAGCCAGGAGGGCCAGGCATGTCCTGGGGGAATCAGGCACAGCCTCGCCAGCCGGGCAAGGGAGGGGATTGTCCTGCTCTGCTCTGCACTGGGGCAGCCTCACCTTGAGTCCTGTGTGCAGTGTTGGGTGCCACAATATAAAAGAGACATTGAGCTTTTAGAAACCATCCAAAGGACAGCAACGAGGACGGTGAAAGGTCTTGAGGGGAAGCTGCATAAGGACACTTGGTCTGTTCAGCCTGGAGGAGACTGACCTCACTGCAGTCACAATTTCCTGGTGAGAGGAAGCAGAGGGGCAGACACTGATCTCTGTGGTGACCAGTCACAGGACCCAAAGGAATGACATGAAGCTGCGTCAGAGGTTTAGGTTGGATATTAGACTAAGGTTTTTCACCCAGAGGGTGGTTGGGCGCTGGAACAGGCTCCCCAGGGAAGTGGTCACAGCGCCAAGCTTGACAGAGTTCAAGAAGGGTTTGGACAATGCTCTCAGGCACATGGCGTGATGTCTTGGGGCTATCCTGTGCAGGGCCAGGGGTTGATGTTCCTTCTGGGTCCTTTCCAACTCAGATATTCTATGCATAGCATAGCTTCACACTGAATGAATTAAACTCCACATCAGAGTCTTACAGGTCTTAGCAGTCTCTTACAATAAAAAACATACAAAATTACATTTTGGGGCATATATTCTTTTTTTAACTTTTCTTTTAAACTTCTGCTTTGCAGACTATATGACCTGAAGCTGTCAAACTTTAAAATACACAGTGATCTAGAAAATAAAACTTAGTTACACTCGAATTTTTAGATGTGTGCAAAGTAATAGGTGGCAAGGTCACCAGCTAAGGGAAAAGTGCTTGGCCCAGCCTCCAGTGGGGACAACGCTGAGGCTCCAAAGCACATTGCTAGGAACAAATCTATGTACAGCATTTCTGCCACTGAATGCAACAAGATTTTGTGTGCACTCTGAAGTCTGAGAGCTCTTGGGTCAAGGATCAAGATGCCAAAGGTGGAAATGAAACTCAATCAATATTCATGACAAATTTCTATGATCTCAGGCAAGACCCCCATAGGTGTAATTATGTCTGTGAAAGACTGGTAGTGGTTTTTTGGCATGGACCAAATATTAAAGTGGTCCAATTATTCTCCTGAAGTCAAAAAGATTTAACTTGGTCCTGAGAATTTCTTGCTAAACTGCCTTATTCAGTACACGCATTTCCACTGGTCAACACCTCTGTGATCTGAATGCTGGTGGAAACAACTGTTCCATTATTTCATACACAAAGATCCTGTCAGGCAAAATAGCCTTCCCTTTCACATAAATATTAAGCTTCATATTCAAATACTTCATGTGAATAAACTGTCAGCTTAGACTCCAAAATGACCCCTTCCCAAGGTTTTAAAGTAATTTTTATACCCATTTTAATTTTAAAATAATTCCTTGCACACAGCCTTTGTTATTTGCTGCCAATGTTTAGGTAAAAGGCTGCAGGACTGGACTAGAGGCTTACATTTTAGCCTTTTCTCTAAAGTTCCATATTCAATCAAGATCTTAAAAAAACCAGCTCCTTTCTACTTGCGAAGAGCCACTCCTTTCTCTCAACCACAATGACCATGTACTTAACATCCCCTATCATTAATATTTACCACTACTCATTGGGAGTCATAAAATTTCACTGCACACTTCAGCAGCCTTCTCTCAAAATGTCACAATGAAGCTGAGGTCACTTTTGCTTGATTCAACAGGACATAACATACACATTGAGGTAGAAAAAGCAGCATTTCAGGGTCTGAAGGGACAAAAAAAGTAGCTGATTTGGCTTCTACCAACCTTCCCTGGGTTTATGTGCACTGCCTGGGCCAGACATAGGTGCAGGGGTTGCCTTCAGCTTCCTCCCAAAAGGGAAGAGAGGGAAGAAACAGCACCAAAGCAGGTTCAGAGGTTTAGCATTAGAAACTTCTTTTAGAAAACACCTGCCGAGGCCAATGAAATAGTAACAACAGCAACAACAACAACAACAATAATAATATTAGTAAAGGACACAAATCAGCTACTTCTCCCAGAAACTTTTGGAAGGGGAAACCCTAACAGTTAAGTGTATTTCTAAAATTTCAAGGAAGTAAAATGTTGCTGGGGGCAACGGATAAGTCCTTTATTTTAGCTCCTGAATGGCAAACCTACCAGCTTCCTTGTAACTCTGCCAAGCTGTAAGTGTCATTTAAGGAGAGCAATACAACAGTTTATTGTTGTTCTTCAGTGCTGCTTAGGATGTAAAAAGAAGACCGTTTATAATACATTATAGGTCACAAATAAATGGCAATTTAATAGGAAAAAAAATCTACTCCACATGCAAGAATATCTCAAAGGGATAGTTAATTACATAGCAGCCTGAGCATGTTCTCTTTCATTAAAATATTGTGAATGACCATCCTGTTTCATTTCAATGAACTAATATGCATCACCACCTCAGGAAAGCTCTGTTGAAAAAATAAGAAAACAGGTACCATAAAGTCATTGTATCTATTGCAGCAGTGCACAACACACAGGCAATTTTGCAGTATATTTAATAGAGAATTTTAACCTATCAATACAATTCAAAGGGATTTCACTCCCATTGCCAAAATCAATGATTGGTATTAAAATGGATTGCCACATATTCATGAAAGAGTTGTTCAATCATTTGACATTTGTTCAGATTGCTATCTTTATATAAAGGGATCCTATCTCATAAAACTGATTGATGAAAGTAGAGGAAAACTATGCCCATTTCAAACCCATATACTGTTCTTGTCTATGGGTAGAATACCAACTTTTACTGAATCACAGAAATTCCTACACACTTAAAATTGATCAACTCTTGAAGTGCTCTGTTGATATTTGACTCATTATATGCTGAAGTTGTGCAAACTTTGAGAGGTTGAACAGAGAGAAACCGAAAGAAACCCTTCAATGTATTCCTAAACTACTGGAATAAAAGGAAAACTGCCTTTTAGTTGGAATGCTGAGAAAGGACATCAGGTGTCTGATTCTTCTTTCATTCATGCAACACATGAACTGTTATCTCTGAACCACAATTTAGTAGTTTTATGCTAATATCCACACCTCGCTTTAATCTGCACAAATGCACATTCCCATTCTTTTAATACTGGCTCATCAAGAATAATTTAAAATATCTCCAAACATCAAGAGTCTAGTGCCTAGGTGGATTCATTGCAATTTGAATGAAAAACATCAATACTGAAATCTATGTTTTCAGAAAAGATAAATCTGTAAACATTTCAAAGCAGTCGTACTAAGGCCAGAGGTAAGGGTTAGCTTGTGTTATCCTTAATGTGTGTAGTGAGCCAACCGGAGTCATGCACAGGATAAACTGCTGTACCAGCTAGAAATAAGATTATTTAATTTAAATGAAATAAAGTAAATAAAGACATTTACTGAAGTAGTTTCTGTACTGAGTTGTAGTAGGGTTTTTTCCCTCCTAAACCCTTTCTTGGGTTTAGGAACACTTTGCTGTTCTTCTGCTTGACAATCTATGCATATGCAGACAGAGATTACTCCAGAATCTTTCCTTTTTCTCTACTAACATTTTCTGGTCTGGGACACTAAAGTTACTGTGACATAGTTCTGCAAGTACTGCAAAACTTCAGATGTTTTTCAGAAGCTCAGGCCTCTGTGACAATCTCTAAGTGTATTTTACTCATGTTTCTCTCTTGATTTGATAACTCTGTGGGGGTGACCACTCTAACAATAAGTAAGAGGTTTGTGTGCTACTGGGTGTGGTGGCCCTGCGGATCCCTACAATTTTTCTTCCATGACATACTAAGCTCAGGCAAATTGAATAAACAGGAAATTTTATTCTTGCATAGTAAATGAAGAAAGCCTTTTTCAGGGTCTGAATAGACAGTACTAGATAGCACTAATTTCCACCAACTTTTGCTCTTTATGTTCTGTAAGACTAATGAATAGCAAAATTATTTTTAAATAATGTCATAGGCCACAGAGTCTCTAAGACTTACTCTGTTTCCCTATTTGGGGGAATAACCAATTCAGTAACAGTAAGTAAGAAGAGAATATGCTTATTTTCTAACCAGCTTTGTTAGAAGAACTATTAAGACATTTTCTACTACTTTGTAGCAGCTTTGAGAAAAACATTATTGCTAAATGTTTTTAACACTCAGCAAGAACTTTGCAGAATGTGAGGCACTTTTAAGTCACAGTGTAGAAAGCAAAACAATTTCAGAAGGCATGCTGCTGAAGATAATCCCAGTCTCGGAGAGAACATGAATGTCTGCAAGATCACCTGGGCTATGCAGAGGCTTGTTACAGAAAGCTGCTCTGAGCACTGTATTAGAGAAGTGGGATGGGACAAAAAAGGGCAAAAAAGAAGTAGGTTATTCCACACAATGTAATCTGCATATTTTTTCTGTTGATGATTTAATCACCATCAGAACCATGGGATCTGATGGATAACCTTAGTCTCAAGAAATCCACATCACCCACCTCTCATAGGCAATGCTGAATGATCAGTGCTATTCTGTACTACTTCGTACTCCTTACTATTGTAAAGATTTAATGCAAGCATAAAAACAGGACACAGAAGCCATGATGCTGCGGAATTTTCTTCTCCTTGTTTTCAAATCTTGGTTGACTTCTGCAGCGAAAATAGGAGAAACTGAAGAAATTCTCCTTCAAAAGAATATTCTGTTTCTACAATCTATGTGCATTTATGGCTATATTGCAATGAGCACAAATGAGACTAGTTTTTTAGCCTGTAATTTGTTTATAATACTTCACCTTGAACATCTATAGTTAAAACAGAAGAAAATTGGTGCACTGTTAGTCATTACAGCTACCTAAGTTGACCAGAATAGCTTCATTGCATATTCACAACATGAGAAAAATCTACTAGATGCCCAGCAATGCAGAATACAATGCACTAGGATAAGAAGAAAGTATATCTAATGTAAACTTGCCATCCTTCAGCTTAGGGCCATTCCCCCTTGTCCTGCCACTACATGCCCTTGTAACAAATCCCTCTCTCGCTTTCCTGTAGGCCCCCTGTAGGCACTGGAAGGTGCTATAAGGTCTCTCTCGAGCCTTCTCCTCTGCAGGCTGAACGGCCCCAACTCTCTCAGCCTGTCTTCATAGGAGAGGTGCTCCAGCCCTCTGAGCATCTTCAGGGCCTTCCTCTTGACTCAGTCCAACAGGTTCATGTCTTTCTTTTATTTGGGACTCCACAGCTGGATGCAGCACTCCAGGTGGGGTCTCATGAGAGCAGACCAGAGAGGAAGAATCACATCCATTGATCTGCTGGTCCTGCTTCCTTTTATGCATCTCAGGATACAGTTGGCCTTCTGGGCTGCAAGCACATATTGTCAACTCACATCAAGCTTCTTGTCCAGCAATACCCCCAAGTCCTTCTCCACTGGGCTACTCTCAATCCATTCTCCACCCAGCCTGTATTTGTGCTTGGGATTGCCCTGATCCAGGTGCAGCACCTTGCACTTGGCCTTGCTGAACTTCATGAGGTTTGCAAAGGTCCCCCTCTCAAGTTTGTCCAGGTCCTGCTGGATGGTATCCCTTCCTTCTGTTGTGTTGATCACATCACTCAGGTTGGTGTCATCAGCAAACCTGCTAAGGGTGAATTCTGTCCCAGTGTCCATGTTGCCAACAAAGATGCTGAGCATCACCAATCACCGAGGAATGCCACTTGTCACAGGTCTCCACTTGGTCTACCAATTCACTTCCCTCACATCAAGTTGTTAGTAAAGATTTCCTGATCAAAATTTGATTGTTCAAATTTGATGCCAGTTCAGAGTTTGAGTTCACATCCTTCTAGGACAACTTTAACAAACGTAGGGAGGGAAGGTGCTTCTGTTACGTGAGCATTCTTATTACACTTCACCTCAACAATACAGAACCCTGGAAAACCAAATTTATGCGAGGATGTGCTAAACTGTATAAAATCTTGAAGGACTGGGTAATATGGGCTATTTTCACTTGAATGATAGGATCTTTTTTAGTTAGTAATTATTGTTTGAATAGAGGAGTCCTCAAAAGTTACTGCGTTTAACTGCAAAGAAAGTCTAAGGGTGCATTGGAAAAAGATTAATCAATACTGGAACTAACAAATGGAATGTGAAAATGTGTTATTACAGCCATGTACTCCATTGCTGGTGTGGTGATCAGTGGCAGAAATAATTCATCACCACAATGCAAAACAATGTCTGTAACGCAGTTTCACTTGCTTCATCTTGTATGATGTATACAAGCTTCAAGAAAGGTTCAACATCTGTGATGCTGAAGCTTTATAGTAGTCAAACATTATGATGGGTTTTCTATCAAACTAAAAAGAGTTCAAGACTCAATACTTTGAATGCACAGAACAAGTGCACAGCAGCGGTGTGTGTCATATGCAGTCTTACACAGTGTCACTTCTTCAGCCTCCAAGACACTTCGAACAAGTAGAAGGCTTTTAAAGTCTAACTTTGTGTCACAAGGCAAAGAAGAAATACATCCTTTTATCTGGGAATTCATCTCTGACCAGAAATAAAGACTTGCTGCTCACAACAGGTTGTTTTTCTTCTCTTTCTGAATATAAAGATATGGTACAGGTCTGGTAGCATGAGGCTGCTTTCTGCTCTCAAAAAGATCTTAAAAATGAAACTACACCTTTGGAAAATGAAGATTTGGGATTTCAAGCAAACCAAAGTATAAACAGGTCAGGAGCTAGTAATCAAAGTAACAACACAACAGAAATCCATAAAGGGAGTGGAGAGTATTGACAAACACGCTTTTCATTAGAAAATACGTTTTTGCATCAATTTTTGAATTAAGAAAATCAATCAGAAGTGAGGATATACTGACAGCAGCATCAGGAAGCAGCAGAAGTTCAACTGAGAGAAGCAGTGCAATCCAATTGACCTTTTGTCAGACACTTTACCAACTCCACAGAAAATGGGTATTAAGCAAATAGCCATAAAATAGGTTGAATTATTTAGCAAGTGTGGGACTTCTAAACCAACCTAGGCCGTGACCTACCCGTGTCAGCAAATCCAACTGCATTGGAAAACTGAGTCTCCCAGGATGTGGCCATGGTATGATGGAAGAGCAAGAATAAGAAGTTCTTCTGGACAGAAAAGTAAAAATCTGTGTTCAATTCAATTAGCTAGCAGATGTAACTAAAATTTTAGTGGGAAAGTTGAAAGTGTTTTTAAAGTCAAACCTATGGGAGGAAAAATTTGGGGAGAGTATGAATGAGCATAAAAGGTGTTTCAGGCTTCTCTTTTGATAGTTACAAAACTCCACGTTTTGAAAACTACTGTACGGTGCTGACTTATTTTTTTCCATGTATATTTAAAATGGACATTATAAAATCATTGGGCACAGTAATGTTAACAACTCCTCTTTTTTCATGCAAAATTTCTTTGACAGCTTGGCATATAGTTAATAACTTTTTAAAAACTGAATGCACCCCAATGCAGTGGACCTAATTTTTTAATCTGTCAACCAGAATTTGTCATTAACAAACTTTAAAAAACTGATTAAATACTTATCTTTTTTTCCTCAAGCTTGTGCCTTGGCAATGGGCTGAAGAAAATGTGTATTTCCAGCAAGATTAATGAGTAATTATTGGTTGAGATTAAACTGCTATATAGATTTAATGGATTTCTGTTTTGGCTGTAGAAGTACTCAGAATAAACTGATGAATGATTGCCACAAATGAAAATAAGTTAACCTGATCAGAAGGGAGTTGTGGAGGCTGAGGGATAAAAAGAGAACAGATAAAAAGCTGGGAATGAACCTGATGTTCAGAAAGGTGTATGAGACACTGATACTAACAGGAAAGAGAGAGAGGCACCTGTTAATGACTGCATCCACCATTCCTTTCGAGCTGACAGGCATATTAACCTTCCCTTGCTACAGCAGTCATATCAGGTACAAATTAAATCTATTTCAGGGAATTCTTTTGGGCAATCGTGACTGCTTGGCTACTGGGATTTCAGTTTCGATTTTTAATCATATAAGTAAGGATAGAGGTGTGGTTTTGGGTTTGGTTTGGTTTGGATGTTTGGGTTTTTTTCCTCCTAAAAGCACACAGTACATCTGTTCCATAAGTTTTATTACAGATACAATGATTTTGTAGAACAGGAAGTTATGAAGTATAGTCCCATATAAGCATAGCAAATGCTAAAAGCCTCACATTCTATCTGTAGAATATTTGCTGCAAAAGCCAAAAAACAGGGTTATGTACACCCAAGAGAAAGCAACTTGGACAATGATTAACAGACCAATTAAGTTATTTAAACTTCTGCTAACATTCTCCACTCAATAAGGCATTCACTCTAATAACTTAATAATGCTACATTTAAATAACATCCTTTTCACACTTTGTCTTCACTCTGCAGCTCCGTCTTTTTCTTCCTCTCTTCTCAATCACTCCCTTATTCTTTCCTGTCACTTTGCTCTCCTTACAGTAAATCCAGTTCCCTTAAGGAAAACCAAAAATCCCAGCAACACTCAAGCACACTATTCCCTCTGTTGGCATGCTGTCTCTCTGCCTGTGTCTCCAAACAAATGAAACAATATTTTATGAAGAAATAACACCTACTGCCCTTTCTGCACACACTATTGAAGACTATGTTGCTAGTTACTTATAGTGCAGTAAGCATGAACTGCAGTAGTATATTTTTTTAAATCCAACTTGCCTTCTAATTGCCTCTTTCCACTTCAAAATACAGCAGGAGGCAATTAGCACCCCAAAAACTCCAGTGCCCCCAAAACACCCAACTATTTCAACGTAGCCTGGAAGCCAGACCTACCATTTCCTGTGCAACACCAAGAGGCTGCAGCGCCAGACCTTCACGGCCCGCCAAGGACACACACCCCTGCCCATGAGTGCAGGGGCTGAATTCCAGCTCTGCTTTGAGCACCGGGTGCTGGCTCCAGTGACTGGCTGGCTCAGGGAGCAGCAGGGCTGAGCTGCACCAGAGCAGGGAGAGGCATGCCTCCAGCATGGGCAGGGCAGTTTCCTCCCCAAGCAGGGTGCTGTCCTAACGCACCTCTTTTATTCTTTAAGGGTGACAATTACACGTAACTACCTACAATAACCTTCAGCCCACCTCTATGTGCCCAGTAGACCACAAGTAACTTTAACCTAGTGGATCATTATTTTTCTGTGCACAGAGTGCTCCACCACAATATCTTCTTCTCCCCCTTCAGAGATGCCAAGAGATTTTGGCCATCGCTTCTTCCCATGCTGTGATGCGAATTTATTGTCTCCTTTCTTTTTATGGCAACACATTGGGCAAGAGTTTCTGCTTGTGTCTTGGCCCATGCTGAGCTATCTGTCAGCCTTTACACCTTGCCCCAGAGAGCTAAATTCAAAATCTGTTTCTAAGCTTTTCAAGTAGCTGCCCTCACATGTGATATAAAAGCTAGCAGTAAACCAAGCTGATACACTGGGTAGAAAACATTAGTGGAAACTACTGAGAGACTGTTTGGTCTAAGAACTTATGAGACGACATTATCTCTATAAACTGGAAGGTGAAAAGTTACATTGTGTTGACCCACATAAGAGCTCGAACTCCCAACATTCAAAATATCTGCTGGAAGTGGGCACAGAAAGATAGCAACGCATTTCCCAGGATGTCTTACTAGACCAAGGAATTTAACCCTCCCTAATGCGAACCTTTTCATGCTGTCTACATTTATAAGAAGAATGGCTCAAGTCTTCTCTAACAGATGCCTCCTAAAACAACTTTGAGATAGCTGACAACACTATGTCTCAGGGAAGATTGTCTCCTTCTCTTGGCCTCCAGAGGAAAAGAGTTGTCTTCTGGGTGTGTCCCTAAACTGGTGGATAGGGCCTAATTAGTGTAAATGAAGTTGCCTTTATGCTTTGCTAGTTACAGACAGAATTTCTCCCAGCTAGGACGTTATGGAGATTACAGCCAAGAGCAGGACAGAGAACAGGGGCTTTCTTCTTGAATACAAGCAATTGTATCTGCCCAAAAGAATCCTGAGACCTATTCTGCAGGCATTTGTGTAAATTACATTTGAAATTTCCTTCATGATGAGGAAGGTGATGCCTACTGCACATTTCTAAACTAAAAAAGCCTAACTGCACAGCACAGGCTGGGTTTTTCCCACTTACGCACTGGGTTGTGCTCCCTGTGACCTAGGAAGAGCAGTTCTGCTCACTCACACACAGACATACCCCATACATATCAGCTGGAGCTGTTTTAGAGAATAAAAGAACTGATTTTAGTAGACCTGCATGGCTTAGACAGCATGCAATTTGGCCTTTACTTATTCTAACAATAAAAATAATTGCAAATAAATGCAGAATCATGGAAGGAAGTTACACTTGCTCATGTTGAAAGGTCTGAAACAGGCAAATGTTTATGTAACACTGGAATGCACACATAGCTGCCATACACATCCCACGAGTAAATATATGAGCAGAAAGTGTTGCACCCATTTAAATAAGCTTTTTCATACTTGAAATCTTTATGCAAAGGATACCTAGAGATTCATCTGCTTAGACCTTACAGAATATTATATTACTTATAGCTGTAGGTAGTACAGCCTTCTAGCAGGTAATATGTGACAACTACCATGTTCTTAGAGATTGCATTAATACAGTGACATGCCAAAACAATAATCAAAATAGTAAAAAAGTTGTGGTTTTTTAATGAAAAGCTTTTTCTCATATTCAGTAAAACAAGTAGACTTATCAAGCATCTAGAATTTCAAGCAGATGTAAATAAATGATAATCATAATTGATAATCATGCCCACCTTTCTATTCCTTCATCTTCCTGAAGACAATGAGAAAACAAGGAATGGTTCAGTAAAAAAACAAGTCTTTTGCCAACCGTTTAGCACTAAGTAGTGAAATAAAGTCAGTCTGGAGATTAATTCACACTACTTCATAAGCCTAAACCAAATTATTTAGCCAGTGGGAAGGCAATTGAAAGCAGTGAGTAAGGAGAGCATAGAGCCCAGTGAGGCGATTTCCCCTGCTCCCACAGCCTGGGGGTATATTCACTGTTAGCATTACAGCAGGAAATCATGAACATGTGCCTGTGGCGTTGTGCTCCTGGGCAATCTCTCACTGAACAGGACCAGGGCTTGGAAACGCCATTTTAGAAGTCAGCTGTATTCCTTATTCCAAATTGTTCACCAATTCACACAAAACATTATTTTTGGGGTACATTATGGGCTTTTAAACATTCTGGGACCTTGATATTAAAGGCTGGGGAGCATGCTGGAGAAAAACATGAGCGAGTAAACCTCAGCCATTCAGAAGGGCGAGGCCTTTTCTGGGGTGTTTGTCTCTTGTTGACAGCTGGTACTGTTAATCAAGCCAAGAGGCGGTGAAGAGGTAGGAAGCGTCTAGCACTGAACACAAGGCTTGTTGCAGAAAGTGTTTGCTTGCTTGCTTTTTCTTGACTCTGCAACCTAACGTTTGAAGCTATTCTTCTTATTCTGCCTTTTCCAGTTTCTTTTCCCCACCTCTCAGAGCTTTTGCTGTTTTTATTGGAGTGTCTCTCTAATTATTTTCCTCCATGCTAAAGTAAGGGCGACCATGCTTTTCCTTCACTTAAATTTAAAATTGCATGACGTTCACATGGAAAATAAGAGAGTTACCACGCAGTATTTTTTCCTTTTAATTAAGGTAACTACTCCACAAACTTACTAAATTCTATTTCACCTAAAAATGGCAGGTAATTTTTTAATTTGGAATCTGCATAAAACAGAGAAACTGCAAGCCTCCTACTGAGTGCTTAATTAAGGAAAAATTGATATGGCCTAGAAAACACGAAAAATTATCTGTGGCCCAGACATTTTGTCATCTGCTGCTCTATCAATGAAGATATAAGCATCAAATACCTTAATAATTTCTTCTATAACAAAGATGCTTTGATCTAGCTAAGTGAAATATCCAAGACAAAAAAGAAAAAAATCATAGAAAGTACCAAATGTGTCATATCTTTCTCAATGTGAAGATATTTTTAATTTGATAAACTTACCATGATTAAACTCATAAAGTGGATGCTGGCTGTATCAAGCAACTAAAGGTCACTAAAGAACTGTAAATGTTGACATTATTACATGGCCTTATAATATGCATGACTTGTAGACTTAGAGAAAATGTATGAGTATTATTTATCAGATCAAAATACACTGACTCTTTTCTGGAAAAATACATTTTAGAAATGAGAATAAGTCCAGAGCATCCCTATACATTAAGAATTAATACTTTTTTATTGAAAAATGAAACAGTTTCAGAGTCACACTTACGGGCTAAAGAGAATATTGGAATATAAAAATATAAAATTATATGAAGATAAAGGTAACAATAACAAGAACTGTGTATCAGCTTGGAGCATAATAAAAGAGGAATACATGGAATTTACATAAGAAATTTTAAAGTACAAACAATAACACTTCCTTTCCATTCCACCATAATTTTATATATTTATAACCAAATGTGTGAAAAATAGACACACAGTATATAATATTTCATGTAAAACTGTATCAATGAGAGAGAAGTTAGGACTAAATGGCTTTGTAGAAGATAAGGAGAATTCACTTTTTCCTCTGTTATCCAAAGTAATTTACTCTCCAAACACACAATGCCCATGGTGGCTTGGTGTCACTATAGGCACCAGGAGGTACTGACATAATTTCATGGTTTCAGTTGTTATCACTAGTGCTATTCACATGTATTTTTACAGTTCAAAAGTTAGATATCATAACTGGGAAGAGTTATACATCCCCTGGCATTTACATTAAAACAATTAAAACTTTAATTCTTTCAGTGAGAAGGAATCGGGAACGAAATTATAAAATGCCAGTTAAGAAGAATAAAGGCAAAAATACCATTAAAATAGCACACAATGTTTTCAGCTTTGTTAAACACTTTCAAAATAATTACAGCATGGTACATGTGTTATTTTTAAAATGGCTGAGACACTGTGAGACCAAGTATCATAGTACTATGAGAATATGACACGTGCCATGTCAGGGTTTGTCTGTTAGGAAACAAAATGCTTAATTTTAAAAATAAAGTTGTGTGGCTTTAGCAGTGTAATAGCCTTATAGATTGTACGTTTTGCATCAGCACTCAGCCAAAATAGCACTGCCATCCACTGCATTTTAAACCCATTTTGTGGAAGGTTTTTGAAACCAACAAACCAGAAAATCTGTTGTTTGATCAAGGAAAAAAGCTTTACGAGAGTATTAACTCCCCCCCAAATGGTAGGTATTTGAAACTTGCTCTTGGAAAGAAGGATAGCAAAGAATTAAAACTCCCTTGTGTATATATCTCTTGCATAGAAAATTTGTTGCCTGAAGTCCAATGATATGAAATAAATAGTAAGAAAGGAAAATTTATTTGTATGATGGAAACAGTGTTCAAGCCAACATGAAAAGAAAAATGTACTCTAAGGCAATTATTTCCTAAAAAAATGAATCTTTACTTTCTTCCCTCCTTTTCCTCTCATGGACTGACCTCAACAGCCATGAACCCTCTCATTCTCTCAAAAACAAACACTACAATACAGTTTCTTCATATTTACAGGTTCAATGCTGCTATAATAGAAGAAGTGCTTGGAAAAACTACAGTAGATAAGCAATGTCAAAAATTTGTCCTGCATGAGATAAATTTAAATATTTGTACCTCAATTTATTTTTGTGCAATATATATACAAATCTGTCTGAGAAGGTGAAATCCAGACAGGTGGTAGCACACGGCCATTCATCTCATTTACACAATGTTTTACAGAATCACAGACTTGCTGAATCAACTATGTTGGAAAAGATCTTTCAGATCATCACATCCAACCCATGACTTAGCACCACCATGTCAACTAGACCATTCAACTGAGTGCCATATCCAGTCTTTCCTTAAACATCTCCATTGACAGTGACTCCACCACTTCCCTGGACAGCCCATTCCAATATTAAATCACCCTTTCTGTGGAGAACTTCCTCCTACCTAAACCTCCCATGGCACAGCTTTAGACTCTGTCCTCTTATCCTACTTCTAATTGCCTGGGAGAAGAGACTGTCCTTCACCTGGCTACATCCTCATTTCAGAGAGTTGTAGAGAGTCATAAGGTCTACCCTGAGCCTCCTTTTCCCCAGGCTAAACAACCCCAGTTCCCTCAGCCACTTCCTACAGGATTTGTGTTCTAGAGCCTTCACCAGCCTTATTGTCCTTCTCTGGACACATTCAAACATCTCAACATCCTTCCTAAGCTGAGGGGTCCAGAACTGGACACAGCACTCAAGCTGCAGCCTCACCAATGCCGAGTACAGGGTGACAATCACTGCCCTGGTCCTGCTGGCCACACTATGGCTGATACAGGCCAGGATGCCATTGGCCTTCTTAGCCGTGTGGGCACATGTTGGCTCATGGTCAGCTGACTGTCAATCAGCAACCCTAGGTCCTTTTCCCTGGGCAGTTTTCCAGCCAATCTGTCTCCAGCCTGTGGTGCTGCAGGAGATTGTTGAGGCCAAAGTGCTGGACCTGGCACTTGGTCTGGCTGAACCTCATATTGCTGGATTTGGCCCATCGATCCAGCCTGTCCAGGTTCCTCTGCAGAGCCCTCCTACCCTCCAGCAGATCGACCTTCCCCCCTGCTTGGTGTCATCTGCAAATTCACTAATGGTAGACTCAATCCCCTCATCCAGATCATCAATAAAAGTTTTAACCAGGACTAGGCCCAAACCAGATCCCTGGGGGACACCACTGGTGACTGGCCGCCAGCTGGATGCAGCACCATTCACCACCACTCTCTGGACCTGGCCATCGAGCAAGGAGTGCACCTGTCCAAGCATTTCCTGCCAGCTTCTCCAGGAGAATGGCGAGCTTTTCCAGGAAGCTATGGGAGACAGTGTCAAAGGCTTTGCTGCAGTCCAGGCAGATATCCACAGCCTTCCCCACATCCACCAGATGGGTCACCTGGTCTTAATGGGAGATGAGGTTGTTCAGGTGGGACCTGCCCCTCCTAAACCCATGCTGGCTGGGTCTGACCCCCCAGCCATCCTGTAGGCGCTGTGTGATGGCACTCAAGATGATAACTGTTCAAGTTATAAATCAAAGATCAGGACTGTAGCAAAGACTAAGGAAACTGGAAAAATCTAAGAAGTTCTGTGAATTCCATAAATAAATATCTTTTTTCATGAGAATGAGTGAAGTGGTGGTAATTCCTTTGCTGAATCAAGGCCTCTGGCCTTTATCAACTCATGTAATAAGAAAACCATTATTAACAATCTAATTCCAGATTTAAAGATAAGTTTAAAAATTAAAATAGTTACTAGTTACCTTGCAAAATTCTGTTTCTTTTTATCTCATACATTATTTTGCCTTAATGCTGTTGTTTTCTGCCTTCCCTAAGAAAGAACAGGAAAACTTGTCATAATGGACATTTCATCTCCATGCTAATCTCCAGAGTTCTGCTCTAGTGTCAGCCTGACTTCTCTGTACTTTAATGTATTGTTGCTTTGACTTACAAAGGTGAATAACACTGGGACAGACTCCTTGTGCAGTTTCTACTGACTTTTTTGCTTGGTTATTATATTTGAAGTTGAAGATGGAAAGTAACACATTATTAATGTTGATGCTTCCAATTTGTCGCTGTGAGCCGCTGTTGAGAAATGAAGACGTGCTCTTCGCATAGCATAGAAAAAAGGGACCTTTATTATTTATTTCCAGCTTATATAGGTTCTTGAAGGGTCACTCAGATTGGTCAGTTCATAACCTCCCCCTAGGCCCGATTGGCCAGGTTCGAACTACACAAACCCGAGGAACTGTTTTAATAACATCCAAACTTTATCTTTGTTTATAGAACACAGAAGGAATAGAAGAAAAATTCCCACGGGAAAGGTCTGTGCTAGCCACACCAATTGGCATTGCAAGCTTTATGACTGGGGATGCTGAGCGAATTTGGACAAAGAGATTGGCAGCAAAAAGACAGTGACACATGTAGTAATCACAGAAACCAAGGGACACCCTGCCTCAAATGTGAATTTTGCTTCCCAGCATGTCTCAGAACATTTCACTGCACAGGGTCACATAACAAAGTAGTACAGCATTGGGATCATCCCTGATGTAATTTAGCATTCCTTTGTTTTCCCCCAGAAAGCTTTTACTTGTGATTTAGGAGAACCAGGATGCAGCTGGGGGAAAGAAAAAACATCTGAGACAATGTTCTAGCCCTCCATCTTCTTCAGCAGCATACACAGGACTAGAGAGCCTTGTGATGCTGTTGCTCAGTGCTGCGAGACATTACAATCTTCAGAACTGTCACAAGACCTTAAACAGGCTAGAAAGACAAAATTTATAGCAAAGGCCATTTAGGCTAATAACTGCTGAATCCATTCCCCGATTTCTATTTTCACATGAGGTCAAAGGAAGGATTTCAATTATTTGCCATAGGAATTAATAAAACTACTGTAACACTGAAAATAATCAGAAAAACATTGAGCACTGCTTCTTCAGAAGCACAAATACTGGATTCAAAAGACTTTTTCTGTATAGCCCCTCTAGTATTTACTCTTGGTGCCATCTATAGGTAGCCCTTACTGTAAAACATTAGTCTGCTAAGACAGTGAAATATGTTATGATCACTGATACATTTTTGCTACTACAGAAGCTGTTGGGCTCTTACTAAGCAGAATTAAAATTTCACTTGGTTTTAAATTACGTCTAAGCATCTAAACTCAAGACTCCAACTCATCTTCATTTCCTTGCATTTTTAGAATTCACTCAAATAGCCACTGAATGTCTGAAAATCGAAATTTTCATATGATATGAGCAGAAAGTCAAGACAGAAATCTCAGTCTAAAACTGAGATTAAAAACTATAAAAGCTATAAAAGTTGAAAAACTATTTCTTCGGTCAGCATACTGTACAGAAGTAGGATTTTGTGCAAGCATTATTAGGCTGATATGAAAACAACTATTTTGGAGTTGTACCTAGAACAGCAAAAGAAAACCTTCTAATACCCTCTCCCAAAACTCTTACACAGAAAAAAACCTCATCCTCCTGTGCCCCAGCAAAATGAAAAGGGGAAAAAAGTGCTTTATTAATAGGCCATGAAGAAAGGATCCTAGGAAAAGAACTTTCATATATGCAATATTATTGCACTTATTTATGATGTAGTATGTTTTTCTTGTCTTGCATACATGTACCATCCTGATGACTTAGCTCTTGTATGATGCCAGGGAGAAGTAATCTGTTCTTGTAGTCTAAGTGCAAAAGCTGTATTTACTATAACCTAAAAAGACAAAAAGGTTCATGTGCATGTGGTGTGTACCAGACCTCAATTTGTTTAATTAAATCTAAAACCCTTAAAGGTAAAACTAATAACCAAATCCATGGCACTACCCCATGTTCAATTCAGGATCATGCTTAGTTCTGGTCTCTTGGTTGAACTAGAATACTTTATACAAACCATGAGCATCCCTCAAACAAGTCTTTTGAGCTGTAACCTTTAGGAATTGCCTAATTTAAATTATTACTGAGAAGAAACAATCTGAAAAGGTTTAGCTATGGTATATAAAGAGGTTATACATGAGAAGGAAAATCTCTTTAGTTGACACTTCAATTAGGCTCAGGTGAAGAAAAGTAAAAGAAATTGAGAAATTAGATGTAAAATTTAAACAATAAAGGAAATAAAATGTTAGAGTAACTTTCCAGCATTGTACTGGATTATGCATCACTTCCTATTTTTAGACTGGCTGTCTTTCTAAAATCATTCAATAGCCACAGCTTTTGAAACAAATACTAGGATTCTTGGCTGAAATCTTATGGCCTAGAAAATATATAATGGATTATCAGAATAGCTCCCTTTATCCTTACAATGTATGAAATAAAAATCTGAATGGATGACAGCAGAGATATGAAATGAAGACATTGCTCGTAATCAAATACAAGTCTTTTTAAGCTCACTTTATACCCTTAGAAGGTATATCAGCCTTAGAATGTGACTATACTCAATTATTGCATGTACTCTGAAAAGTATTGATGTAAACAGTAGTTTTTTATTGAAATGTATAATCAATTTCATTCAAACAGAAATCATTTAAGATGTGATAGAAGTGGGAGGAGAAAACAAACCTAAAAAAAAAGGAAAAGAAAGGATTTTAATATTGCCACCACAAAAAATCTAAACTGATGTGTTCTTTTATATCATAGCGAACAACAAATAACTTCATTGTTTCGTTATTAGAGTTCTAATGTATTTGCAAAAGATAGGCAAAGGTATAAGACATTATTTTTCCACATGTGACTTAGTGTCTGCAGTGAATTGTTATATTTACACAGTGAATGACAAGACCCTACCAACATTTACTCGGCTTCAACAAGCTCTGTCATGCACCCTCCTCTGACGTCCTTCCCACCTACCATCTATTTCCTGTTTTATACTTACTCTGGAGTCCAGATAATTTAATTAGCCAATCAACGCTATCAGGAAAAGGTTTGCCTGATGCTTTTTTAACTGTTCAACTGCATGTTATAAGCTGATTACTTGTTGCCCAGTGATGCAAACTGATTACCTGAGTTAAAACCCTTAATTAAATAGCCATTCATTAAACTCACAGTTAAATAGAACACATGATATTTCCTAATTAAAACAAATTGTTGTACACAATATCTTTTAATTCAATGGATTTATATGACCTGTTAACAGTATATGAAGCTGGAATACAAAAGAAGCCCTGTGACTGAAGTGAAAAAAGGCATATACCATATGCTTCAAATGGGAAATAACTATATAGCAAGAATTAGTTATTATTTATAATAGCTTTTATCATTTTGTATCACATTTAAACTAGCTCACAATGATCCCACTCACTGGAGCCACTTTTTATTACCTGTACATACACTATGTGTTTTCCATGAGGTGATTGCCGCTCTCTAAATGGAACATTTGACTGGCGCTGCATCTACTATTATTAGAATACAACAATTCAGGTTTTCTTTAGCAGAATATAAATAAGCACAAAATCATTCCAATTCAACATCTAAAGATTTGAAGATGTTTCCCTGACCTGGTAAACCAGTTTCCTTCCAAGGCTTTTCCCAATATCACCGTTTGTTTTTTGAGCTCCAGCACGGCTTCCTTTCACCACCTGACAAGACTCAGAGAGCTTTCTAGCTTCACCCTTGTCCCTGCAATGCTCCTTCCTGAACCATTCCTTTCCCTTATCCTTAGCCATCTGAGGCTAGCCAGGTCATCCTGCTCTTTCAGAGAGGAAGCTATTTCTCTTTCATCCTCCCAGGACAGTACACGGACCACTGCGACTAGACTAAATGAGAGCTGGAAGGGAGGTGATTTTTATCACAGCAGGGCAAAAGGTAAGATAAAAGCAGCTTACGCAACTCCATACAACAGAGAGAAAACCACTACGAAATATCTGGTTACCTTTGCCAAGGATACATATGAAAACCCAGGGCCTTTTTCAGGGGAAAAGTTATCTTTAAAGCACAAGGCTTTTGCTGGTTTATTCTTCAACAGCCCCTTCACTGCCCTGTTACACATAGGTAGATTTTCACCCTATTATGGAATAAATCCAGATCAACACTGTGAATTCTGTCAGTTTTCACAGCTGAAGTGGTAAAGAAAAAGAGGAGGAAGAAAGTATAACTCCTTCATTCTTCACACTCAAAGTCCTCATATAGGGAATAATGACCCAAGAAATTGAAGTATGTTCTAGGTGAATTTTTTATTAGAGGGCCCAGGAAAAAAAAGAAATTGAATAAAGTTTGCCCAGCATGATATCTGTAAAATATAGAGTACTTAGGGTTTTTATATTCAAAGTAGACAAATAATTTCCTGGTTGGAAGCTTCTGAATAATGGCACTTCCCTCTATTTTGAGTTCTTCCATTTTTTTTTTTTCTTCTGTCAATTAAAAATAACTTGATAAAAAAAACTTTATAAAGAATAACTTCATAAAATGCTTATAGTTTAATCCTTTAATAAGAATCAGCACATAGTACCAATTTTATTCAAGTGCATTTAAAAATCTTACCTACTTGCTGCTAAAAACTGAATTATCTGAAAGTCAAGTCAATGTCAAATTAAATCTTGCTTTTATCCTGCAAAAGAAGGCTCATGAAGATCCAAAGAGCTGCAAGATTAAGGCAGCATAGCTAATAACTGAAAGCTAAGATAACTTACTTGAATTTACTTTCAGAGTACAGCGCTCTGTGTGCAGCATGGAATTGGTCTTGCACCTTGTCCTAAAGTTTCAAGTTCTTATTAGCATGGCTGTCTGCGCTGGGGCGAGAGCCATGATCGTGAAGTACAGATCTCAGTAAAGTGGTAACCCCTATTTGTAGCGTGACAGTACAGATGAAACGGTTTTCCTCGCTTGCGTAAAAATGAAGGCAATTCTCGGACAAACAGTTGTAAAGAAAGGGTTACAGTCAAGAACACAGCATTACAAAGTAATATTAATAGAACAGACTATTCACAATCTCTCTTGACTACTGGTAACTGCTATCAAGTTGCAGGCATAGTGCAACTCCAAACTTCATCAGTCATCCTGAAACCTACCCTTTTCTCACCTTTAGCTGTGAACATCAGCTGAAAGGTCTTGCTACGTGCCCTTTATTTACAATATTCCAAAGCAACCTTTCAATCCTACTGGATTACTTATCAAGGAGATACAGATCTGCAGTGATGAAACATTTGTCTGCTTAGTCGTTAGAGTCAATGTGAAGTGAGAAGGCATGCACCCATTTTAGGGGTCTGTATATATGTTTCTAAGTTACAATATTTATTTCCACACAAGAAGTAGATCTGAGAATATGCCAGTTCTGCTGGTAATGGCATATATTACTTAATACTCCTGAAATTGTGGCCTGTGTTAAAAAAAAAATAGTCCATTTCTCAAATGAATTTGTGCTTGTGTAAGTGCTGTGTTAAAAAATGGTACACACAGTACTAGCAAAATCAGACTCTCTCTGAATCCTGTTCCTTCACTGTACCCCATACTTTTATCACCCTATGTTTTTCCCTGCCTACCATTATCTCTCTCCCTCTCAGGATTTGCCTCTATCCCACTGCCTTTCCCACTCAAATAAAACATCATCACAGAACTTCCCCAATATTTCTTCTATTATTCTTGTTTGGTGTACCCCTCCTGCTACGTATGCTCTGTGTGTCCACTAAACTGTTCAGGATAAGAGGGAAACTCTACAATTTTCTGTTTTCCCGGTACCTAGAATGACTATGTTCAGCCTTGATTGCTTAGTCAATGTAACTAGGAAGTCAGGGATTATGCTTTATGTGGAGTTAAATTATTTCTGTTACGGTAATATCTGATATATAAACCCTTTAAATGTTTTTCTCCTTATGTACACCATTAAGTAGGGAAAAGTGGAGAACTGGGGAACAAAGAAATTCAGTGTCATAAAAGCAATAACAAGAAAAAAACCCATAAGCATCTGGTACCTATTGCCTTGTCAATTGTGTCTCAACACCAAAATCCATGAGAATCATTACCTCCTCTCAGGATGAAATTCAACCTCTGTATCACCAATATCCTTTTAAGTGCTCCCATTGGTCTTGCTGTTGATGCCATAGCATCTAAAACTCTAAATACAGGATAGTGTATCAGTTACCACTCCGCCTCCAGCTATTCCAATAACTGTCACAACGAATATGAGGAGCAGCTGAATTGACCTACATCACTACTCACTCACACAGTTACTCTATTTTCACAGCACTGGCACAAAGGGCTGGTTTGCAGTACTTTAAATCTTTGTTTTGTTAAAGAACAACAATCTTTGCATCGTATTTTCATTTATATGCATGCAAAAAAACCTCAAAGGTCTTTGTTATCTACAAACATTTTAAAAAATTCTCAGCACATTCAGTTTCCAGTCTTCTCAGAGTCTGAAATATGAGTTGCTATTCACATCTGAAATCTCTCATTGGATGTAAGTGAAAAACTGATAATATTATAGTGTATTAATATAATATTCATTAGGAAAACACAGAAATCAAGCAAAAGTAATGACATAAATTTGCCAACATAAAGGGTTGATCAGAGTATTTTCATAACATATAAAGGAAAAAATGCCTAAAGCATGACAAAATAGAACATAAATATCTTTAATGAGAACACTTATCTGTTTTCTTCTGGCCACCCGATTCTGAGAGAGATACAAGGCCAAAAGTCCAAGAGTATGGACTAGAGCAGGACTTCTTGGTAACGTAAAAAATGAAATAGTATTCCAATACTATAACTATTCAGTAAAAAATTGTCCAATGTATTTTTGAAGAGTAGCATCCACTAAAACCATGGATCTTGCTTTCCAGAATCTGACCTTTCAGAATACAACATGGACCAGAAACATGACACCAATACAGATTATGAGTCAAAGAAGATAAACTGGATTTGGGATTAAATTTCAGTTACATTCTACCTAAGTCAAAAAAAAGTGTATTTATATGACACATGAACACTGGCAGAATTGTGTCATGGTCTAAAGAATGTGAGTTCCTGTAATGGGAACTGATAGTGTATTTTGCTACGTAAAAAGGAATGACAGCATTTTTCCCACTAGATGAACCTGCAACAGAAAGCAGATAAGGCACACAAGACCAGAATGACTTAAAAACTACCCTTCCACCCACACATATAGATTCTCACAAAATGCCTTCTTTGCACATTGAAAGACAAAGTTTTTGAAAACTCTTACATAAAGTAACACAAATAGAATTTGTTTGGGTCCTCTGCTTTGTGCCCATTCACCACCAGAGGAAACAAACTGTTAAGGATGTACTGCTGAATCCTACTCAACCATCCTTTGCCAAAATGAATTGCTTTTGCGTGGTAAGCAAAATGTGTACATTTGTGTTCTAGAAGAGCTGAGCTTCTTGCCTTCTTTCCAGTGGGTCAAGAAGGGGTGAAAAACTTGTCTTTGACCAAGCAGACCCGCATTTTGACAGTCTGCTGACCATAACCTAAGCTTGTTATACTGTTCAGGGATTTCTTACATAACACAGTCTAAAACATTAGTAATTGTCAAGAATTGGCTGGAGTCAACTCAGCAAGCAATTTAAATAAGAGAATTTTTTAAATGTTCCCAATAAAATTCATTTATCAGTTCTGTGTGATTGCCATCCATAGCAAAGTCTACAGAACTGCAAAGGGGGATGTTGATATTAAAGTGTGAAGACACCCTAGGAATCAGTAACTGTCCAAGCCAGCACATTCTACCATGGCGGCGAAAGATGACAACTGCAATTAAAGGGATCACTCTGTGCACTCTATTAGATAATTATCCAGATAAGGTCAAAGCTCACATTCTCCTCAAGTGCTCTGATAATGGTTTATTACAGCAGCCCATTTCAAGTCACATTAGGCTGACAGCTGGTGTATGGAATACATTTCAGCACAGCTGCAACAAAACAGTCTGGAGATTAATGGGGGGGTGGGGGAGGAAGGGGGCTGGCAGTCAGAAGGACAGGCTTCTTCTCTCCCCACTTCCTCCCCAAGGGCTGGGAAAGTGGCACATAAGGCTGCACTTTCTGTGCAATCCCAACAGGATACGCACCCCCAGTGTGTGTTACTTCTGTAGTCACAGGAGACCTGGGCATTGAACAGGCAGCTTCTGCATCCACGGGTTTCTGCTGATGGGCTTTGAAGACAAAATGTCTCTTGTGGTGTTAAGAGTCCACCCCTGGGATTCTTTTTATTTGCACAAGCCCTGCGGAGATACCATAGCCAAGCCCTGAAGTAAGGGCTATTTAATTGTTTTAATGAAGTCCTCTTTTCATCTATACTTTATTTTTAAACCTGAATATTCAAAACAACATTGTAATGACTAAAAAGCACTTGAACACTGCTGTTAAATATATAATTTTAAAATTACCAATGCATATATGCCCTTGTAAAACTGTAGCTAAAATAAAGAATTTAACAAAAAATATACTTTTTTCTTCTACTGATGCTAATGAACTTTAAATTATGCCTATTGGTGCCACTCTTTGACTTTCAAACACCTGCTGTATCTGCAGACTCTATTCATTTGATATTAAGCTCTGCTTACAAGAATTTATTTATGGATGAAATCTTCAGAGAAGGCACATTATGATTTCCCTATATAATGAAAGCCCTTCTTAAATTTTTTAATATTCTGAGAAGCCAAGATAACCAAAGTTAGCTTCTTAATTCCATACGTGAAGCAGCTGTTTAAGTGACCTCATTAAAAAAAAAAAAAATAGGAAAAAAAACCAAAAACTTTGCACATTTCCTCTTAACATTACTGAGAGCTGCTGAGTGCTCAGAACAGAAAATAAAGTTACATATTCAGCTTCTTTACTTTGATTTAATTCATCATGCCACGGTTCAGAAATTATGGTCAGAAAGATTTTAAATCAAATTTTCAAATGCAAGCTGCAGAGGTTTTTCACCTCCCAGGATTTCGCTTCCTAGATTACAAAAGGAATTTGGCTCTCTGACATCAGTGAGATTGCTCAGATAAAAACCAAATAGATTGTACTCTCTCGTGTCTTAGATTTAACACTGTCCTATTAACTCCTCTTTGAAACTCTCTCTAAATGCCAACTAATTAATCCTTACAACACAGTGGGAAGAAAATGCTGCATTTTACAACTGGGAGAAGGGAAGCAAGAGCCACACCTGCCAAAAGAAGCATGTAACAGCAGGAAGGAAAGCTCAGAAGTTCTGTCCTCAATCCCCATTACTAGATCTGGGCATCCTGCTGTACTGTGCACACTGACCCCATAGGCTGTCCGGCTCAATCATCTATCAAGAGCACAAAGTAAGTGGTGGCATTGCACATGCATCAACAGTCTTGCTGTTACTGCATAATCTTTTGATTACTCCACTCTGTCAAGTGACTAAAATAGCTGTCTTGAGACAGCATGCTATCTTGCAGCACACCTTTTGAGGTCTCGTAGTAATTCCCTTTGCAACAAGAAAATTACTCTCTCACTCCAGTGATGGGATACTACCAGAACGGGTGAGCCAATGAAAGGGCTGGCTTCGAATAATTTAATCAGTCAGTGTTTTTCTCCTGTTGGGATTTCATGACAGATCATGACTGTTTGTTAGTTCACAGTATGCTTTAGGATTTTGCTCATGTGCCTACAATGCCACCTGCCTAAATTGTACTGATCGTAAAAAAAGGAGTAAATATTATTCCAGTGCAAGAAGTTAAGCTGCCTGGACACATTGGCTCTAACCATGTACAGCAGGCATCTCCACTGGATAGCAGAATGCTTGAGATTGGCAGGGGCCTCTGGACCTCATCTGCTCTAACTTGCCTGCTCAAGCTGGGACACCTAAATAAATCAGGTTGTTCAGGACTGTGTCCAGGTGGCTCTTGAATACCTCCAAAGAGGGAGACTCCACAGCCTCTCTGGGCACCCTGTGCCAGTGCTTAGTCACCCTCACAGTGAGAAAGTCTTTCTTAATGTTAAGAGGGAACCTTCAATGTTTCAGTTTGTGCCTGTGGTCTCTGGTCCTGTTACTCCACATCAATGAAAAGAGCCCGGCTCCCTCCTTGTCATATCCTCCCTTTAGGTATTTACATACATGGATGAGATTCCCTCTGAGCTCCATCCTTCCTCATGCAATACTTCAGCAAGCACCAGTACACAAAAGTAGAGCTTTAAAGTATATATATATATATGTATATGTTCAGAGTGAAGGTGGCATGAAGAGAGGTTGATGTATGCATATATATCAAGCAGTAACATTTTTTTTGAAGCTTAAGAAACTTTGCCCAGAGCAGATTATGACTTTTTTTAAAAAAATTGGTTTCTTCCCTTATAGTTATGACTGTTAAGCAGTAATTCACTATCTAATTCACTAATTTAATTTTGAATTTGAAAGCAAGAATACAAAGCTAAGTCCTTCCTGTGTTAAGCAATACATCCAGCAGCCATGACCATGAGGCACCACTTTGAAGATCCAATTGCACCAAAATTTTTTATGCTACATGTTAATAAAACGTTTGGAAAATATTTAGACAATTTTTGTCTCAGATCTTACAAATGAAATATTTTGTCCTTACAATAGTGAAAGGGTGTGAAAGTCAGTGTTTAAATAATTCGAACCAACAACTTTTAAAACACTTTTTCGACCAAAGTACTTTGTCTTTTTAGGGTGTCACTCCTCACTCTATCATCATGTAAAGCCCAACATTTTCTCATTACACACTGAGTATAGCTGCTCCCTTCTGCAACCAAGATCCTTTAAAAAGAATGGTGTACAGCAAGCCAGCTTCCCTTCTAGACTTCTTACATCTTACTCTGCATCTCACTCTTACATCTTACGCTCTTTCTACAAAGATTTCTTACAAACATACTACTATTTAGTTTCCTTCCACTTCTTTGGAGCAAAATAGTAAAAAATAGCATTTTTGTTTTCATGCTAAATTATCTTAAGTGAATAGACCTTTATCCTTATAGGAATTCAGCACTATACAAAGTGTTGGAGATGATAAAAGTTTTGTTCTGTGAAGTGTTTGCAGTAATGATCCACTGTACATACAAAAATTTTAGTGAGAAACAAAGCCTAAACTGCATTGTACAGTGAAGATAGGGTTGAAAATCCTGTTGAAAACTCCTTGCATTTCACTGTTAAAGTAAAAATTAGGGGGAAATATATGATCCAGCATATTTAAAACAGCATGGTTATTTTTCTCCCTCATAAAAGTTGTTCCAAATGTTTTGCCAAAGTTAAACTCATCAGGACACAGTTCCATAATGGTATCTTCTGAACTTGTCGGCAAGGCAAGGCAAGGCAAAGCGGAGGGCAGAAGGCAGGCAGGAAGGCAGGCAGGAAGGCAGGAAGGAAGGAAGGAAGGAAGGAAGGAAGGAAGGAAGGAAGGAAGGAAGGAAGGAAGGAAGGAAGGAAGGAAGGAAGAAAGGAACTGAATTAGGCTAGGACAAGAGTGACGCTTAGTTTACTTGCTTTTTTATGGACAAAATATAAATTGAAGACATGGTTGCTAGGAAATGGAAGGATGGAAGGCTAATGCACTTTCTCTTATTTTTCCCCTGGTAAGGACCAATTGTTTATTTGCTTGTCTTTTAGCAGGCAGAATTTCAGACATTCAGTGTGATGTGGACAGAAGCTGAGAGTAAAGTTGTTTATAATTATTAACAGAACAATCTATTTCATATTGAAATAAATCACCTAACTTTACAGAAAACATTATGTTCAAAACCTCTGATGATTATCATATCTCTGTATTATGTGATCATGCTACCAACATTAAGGTTTAAATTTTTCATATTATTTCTTATTCCTTAGCTGAAATACTTGCTATTGAACCATACACTAACCTACCCTTTTTTTTTTGAGGGTCTTACATATATGAAACTCCCTATTTAAATCACTATAAAGGGTAGTGTGTATCTTACTTCCCAGCAGTGGGATACTGCAGGATAAATAATACCTGGTTATAAAGCTAAACTCTAAGACTGATTTTTAGACAGGAGATTTGCATGAGTGTAGAGAGAAGATCAATATAACAACAAACAAGCAAATATACACAAAACCACCCTAAATGCTGGAACTCGCTGTTCTTTCATCTATTTTGCTAAGGTGGAAACCACACCAGGTTATATGGGACTTGGACAAATGCATCAGCAATAAGTAGGAAAGACTGCTCTTATCCAAGTTCTCATCCTTCTTCAGAAAGGAATGAAATCCGTTGAAGTCAATTAAATTTTTTACAAGAAAATTAGCTTTGGAAGTATTATGGATTATTTTGTCCTATTTAGCAGGTATCAAGAAAAAAATTCACATCCCAGTGGATGACCTTAGTTAAAATATTCTAACAAATAACTTCTCATTGATAGTTGATTACAGTTCAAACATGCTGTAAGGGTTAACACTATTATCAGTACCTATGGCGTTTCCTCACTGTAAATGCACCAAATAGACAATATTGGTTGAAGTGGTAGTAATTATAAATTTGAATGAACTGCTAAAGTGGATTTATTGCATAGATCATTGAAATGTTAAAGCAATTAGAACAACTTTTTTTCAGCAGATTAATTCAGGAAAAATTCCAAGCAATGGTAAAGTAGCTCTTGGAAAATAATTACTGAAACAGTAAATGGAGTTCATAATCAACAAAGATGCTAACTTAATGAAGCACAGTTCCCTCCTGAATAGATGGCATGTCATGTCACCTGTGTTGGTTTTGCTTGGCCTGGTTTTTCGTAGCAGGGTGGTCACAAAGATGGCTTCTGTGAGAAGCTGCTGGAAGCTTCCACCATGTCCAGCAGAGCCAATCCCTGATGGCTCTGAAGATGGACATGCTGCTGGCCAAACCTAGGCCAATTAGAGATGATGGTAGCACCTCTGTGATAACATATTTGAGAAGAAAATCAAAACAAAAGCACACACAGTTTTTTTCCCAGCTAGAGAAGAGGAGGAGGCGAGAACACGTGAGGCAAACAACCTGGCGTCACCAAGGTCAATGCAGAAGGAGGGGCAGGAGGTGCTCCAGGCTCTGGAGCTGAGATTCCTCTGCAGGCCGTGGTGAAGACCATGCTGAAACAGCTGTGCCCCTGCAGCCCATGGGGATCCATGGGGACTGCAGAGATCAACCCACAGCCCGTGGGGGAGGTGCCCATGCTGGAGCAGATGGATGCCTGGAGGAGGCTAGGATCCAGTGGAACATCTGGAGGACAGAGGGCCCCCCTGCTTCCAGGCTGGAGCAGCCTGTGCTTGGAGGACTCCACCCCGTGGAAACACAAACCCACGCTGCAGCAGTTTTGGGAGGACTGTGTGCCTGTGGGAGGGACTCACATTGCAGCAGTTTTGGGGGGACTGCTGTTCGTAAGATTGGACCCACGTTGAAGAAGTTCATGGAGAACAGTCTCCCGTGGGAGGGACCCCCTGGTCTCACAAAGGAAGGACTCCTCTCCCAGAGCAGCGGAAGAAAACCTTGAGTGATGAACTGATCAAAACCCCCATGCCCTGACTCCCTGCGCTGTCGGTGGGAAGGAGGGAGCGGCTGTGGGGAAAAAGGTGTTTTAAGGGCTTATTTTACTTCTCATTATCCTCCTTTGACTCTGTTAGTAATAAATTCATTTAGTACCTCTAAGTTGAGCCTGTTTTGCCCTTGGAATGTTTTCTCCCAATTCTTATCTCAA
The DNA here is from genome assembly GCA_013398955.1 of Callaeas wilsoni. Classification (NCBI taxonomy): domain Eukaryota; kingdom Metazoa; phylum Chordata; class Aves; order Passeriformes; family Callaeidae; genus Callaeas; species Callaeas wilsoni. The sequence continues at coordinate 29,637 of VWPU01010149.1, forward strand.
CTCATGAACCCCTTGTTAATTTATTTTTTCTCTTCTCTTCTCTGCCCAGCTGTAGCAGGGGAGGGTGAGTGAGCAACTTTCCTGGGTTCCTGGCATTTGGCTAGTGTCAAACCACAACATCACCCTAAGCAACCTATGTACAGGTCATTTGAAATCATATTTTGAGGAAAGAAAACAAACTACTACAAGAATGCTGGCACACAGATCACATTCTGCTGGAACTGCTTTAATTTAGAAAAACTGTAGCTACTCATCACTGAAATGTAGCCTCAAGACAACAAAGGATGTAGAAGTAAGAGGGAGGAAGAGGACACCGTGTTTTAGTCATGGTAGTATCATGATAGCTATGAGGAAACTATTTCACTAACTAGTTCCAAATACTCATCTAAGTAAATGCTCAGACAAACTTTAAACAGCAAGAATTTGGGGCTGTTGTGTGGGCTAAAGCTAGGAGAAGAGATACATGGCAGATCACATTAGCTCTCTGAGAAAAACTAGAATTTTTGGATCCATTTTGCAGTACATTTAAAATCTATTTTGTTACAGATAACAGATTGCCATATTGTTTAAAATCTGTAGTGGCATTTTTTGTTACCATCTAAATACAGTTTGGATGCTGCCTTTCAGAATATTGCAGAGTTTTGAATCTCTTAACGTGTCCAAAAAAGGGCAGCCCAATGTGCCAAGGCAAAAATGCCACATCTGAAAGCCAGGTTGCAGTATTTGATTCAATACAACTGGGAGGACTAGGGGATACTGAACAGGCTGCAAGTTTATCACTTTCCAGTTGACAGGCAAACCCAGGTTGCACTAGGAATCTGCTCTAGTGCCAACCCTTCTTTATCTCAGCTGGATGCCACCATCCATGTCCCTAGCTGCAGCAGCTGGTCATGCTACAGTGCAGGAGTTACACTCAAAATGTTGTTAGTCTATTTAGTGGCAAGTTCTTAATAGGGACAAGGATAAAACAACTAACTACAACCTCTGAAGGGGAATATTTTTCTGGAGGAGACACTTAAAGGACTTCCTAGGAAGACTGCCTAATGGGACTTGGAACAATCCAGAGCTGAGTGCAAATAACAGAGTAGGCACTGGGCTGGGGTTTTTCCTGGCCAGAGGCATAAGACTACAAGGCTCATTTCTGCATGGACAGCTCTTCAGTGGCATCTCTGTCAACATCTCTTGTCACTGGAGAGAACAACACGTGCTTAGATGGAGACTGTAGCTGCTACAGATGAGGCTTCAGCACGTAGAGGCCACCTAGGCCCTGGCAGATGACAAGAGTCAGAAAGAACATGCTCTATCATGCCAGACTGCACAAAGGCTGGCCAACGGTGACAGAAACTGGACACCCATTCTGCATTTTTGGGATCTGTATGGGTCAGTCAGTTTCAGTTAAGAAGAAGTTTTTAGGGTTTGTTTGGTTTTGTTTTTTGGGTTTTTTTTTAAATTTAATTGCTCCAATATGAATTAGCCAAGTAGATTCTGACAAGGCAATCCTGTTATCTGCAGACAATATATTACAATGTTGAGAAAAGAAAAAAGTAATTTGGAAACTCTGGAAAATTTGGCTTGTTTCTTTTGTCATATACAAACATATGAGGGGTTGCCATTTAATCTTCTTCTTTCCTCTAGGAGAAAACAAGATGTAAAAAAATACCATAGAGTTGGAAGAGTGAGTGCTTTGGATGCTCTTCTCTGTAATATGAAAACCTTCATTAATAATTAAATCAAGAGATGAATCAATGAAAGACAATGGAAATAATCTGATTAATAGAATATGGAAGTCTGACAGATTTTGAAAAACCAGAAACAGGATACACATAAAGTACCACTTCACCTAGAATGTAACCTATTTTGGGTTTACCTAGTTTCTTTCACTTTATCAAATATGAGTATTATTTTTTGTTGGAACAAAATGTCTGCAGTGAGATTATCCAAAAAAGTCCTGCTTATTTCATGAGACTTCATTTGGAACAGTATTTGCAAAGGCTTATCTTATTTGAAAAGACTATTTTACTGATCCATTTATGCAGAAATTAGAAAGTTCATCCTGAATTGTTGTAATAACTATTACTTACCTATGAATCAAAACCAGGAATAAAGAGCAAGAAATATGGAAATAACTGTAGCTTAATCCAGCCCTTTGAAATGGTGAATGAAAAGGTTGGGGTTTTTTAACGAACTGTTATGCCAGGATAAGATGGCACCTGTATGTTCAGCTTTCTGAATGGGTGGAAGGATTATTCATGTTTATTTAAGAAAAGACTCTGTCATCTTCATTTATCAAGGTAATTGCTTTTCTAGGCAAGTAGTCCAACTCTCTCAGCTAGGGCTTTCATGTGGAATAAAGTATAAGACATTGTGAATAAAGATGGTAGGAATTGGCACAAAGTCAGAATTTTCATTTCCTTTTGTGAGGAGCCAGTTCGTTTACCATATAAATTATCAACCAGCTTTTTAATATGGTTAGAAATTCATCAGTTTTTTTTTTCTTTAAAAATCAATTGCAGCTGAACAGTAACAACTGCAATAAAACTAATTTTAAGTGGAAAAGAACTTCATTGACACTTTTGAGTAAAATCTTTACAAAAACACAGTTTTACTGCAGAATACATGTTCTGTGAAACCTAATGACCTTCTAGCATAAGAAGCAAACCTAATATGCATAAATTTGGGATCAAGTTTCAGCACAGAATTCTTTCTCATTCTTCTAACTGAAGTTTTTCAAAGATATAATCTAATGATCAAACACATTCCATAATTTAAATTCATTAGAGGTTTTCATTAATATTCATTCATTACATTTGAAGCACTCAGGTAGAGAACTGCAAGGACACTCAATTAGCAAGTGATCAGAAAGCAAAGGAGTTTCACTTGTGCCACATTTCAAACAGATCAGATATTCTTAAAATGCATAAAATACATTAGCTCAAATTAACCCCTATCAGCCACTCAGGAACTGGCATCCTTAGGTTTGCTGAAGTGGGAGGCTGCTGGACTGGTGACTTCCAACTGGAGGCCAAGATAGAGACTTCAACTTAGGGGGCAACCAAAAAGGCATAATCACAAATAATTACTGTTCTTTGAGCATTATCTTCAAAGCTGAGAGAGAAAAGTAGGAATCTTAGTTCAGTTTCAGCACTTGCAAAGTATTTTTCACTCAAGTATCTACTTCATTCTCCTTCAGAAAAGATGGTTGGTGTTCACTACTTCTAATGTACAATCAATAAATAAAAAGTTCTGTTTAAAAGGCTTATCATTCAGTGTTAGGTTGCACTTTGGGATATTGAAACTCTTAAATCATGGAAATACTTCACCAAATATTAGGTGGAAGAGTACTATTTTTGCCATTCTCCTGCTAGGTAACAAGCCCTAAATAACTCAGGAAATGCTGAATCCTAGCCTGGTGTATGAGTTTTCCAGATTACATATTAGCTTGTGTATTATTTCACACATGTACGTGTATGTTACACATGTACAAAAATGAGTTCAACATGTCTGTTGGCACAGCTGAAGTACTGCAGTTTCTCAAAATCTGAAACAAGAACCCCCCTACATAGATTTATTCCCCCTTGCTGTAGTCGGTTTACTTAGCAAGTGCATCTGACCAGCCCCACAAAAACTGAGCAAGACAACAGACTGTACAGATGCATTATCTTTCTTGAAATTACTTTCTTAGACCAGCAACACTTTGACCATTTATTACACCAGTAAAGTTATGAGTTATCCTTGCTGTAAGACAGCAAGAGGTGCAGTATATAATTACTAGAACAAAATCACAAGCTGCTAGCCAGGAAGCCACTCTCCATGTTCTACACTCCTAGAGAAATAAAGGTAAATAAATGTTGGTTACTTTAGGACTTGGATTTGTATTGCTGAACCTTGTAGCTGAACTGCAGAAAAGGAATTTAAGTTGCTTTTGTGATGTTTAGTTCAGATCAGAGAAACTTTGTAAATGTCCAGGCAGTCTGCCTCTATTCCTTTAGTTTTCATTGCAAGAAAGCATTTAAACACATTGTTAATTTCAATTGACTTTATTAGGATTTAAGGGTATATTAAACTACTTCTAATTGTATTCTGACTTGGCATCTCAATGATTAATGCACCAAGAATATTGTCTGTTGCCATTACTGGGAACCCAAATAAGTTTTAGACAATAGAGTGGCCTGTCACGAGGTGAGAAACTGCTTCTCAGCACACTGGAAGACATTTCAAGCATGACATTTTTAATTCCATCACATTAGAAGTGGATCATATGTACCAAGAAAGCAACAAACATGGCACTAGTTCCACAGACTTTTGAAATACCTTTTCTGGTACAATTACTTTTTAAATCAAATTAGAAAATATGTTGTTGAAAACACTATTCACTAATTCTATCCCCCTCCAAGTTAATTACTGCCATGCTCCCGCAATTTATGTGATCTGGTGTAAGAGAAAAATCACTAGATTTGTATTTGAAAAATATGTATTTTATAATTACAAGCAACAGCTGAGATAATTCTAACTGAAAGGGATCCGTGAAAGAGTATTTACGCAAGATATGTAGTGACTTTACCTCTTACAGCTTTTTCCCACCAGGAAAGTTAGCCCTCCCAACCTATGATGAAGCCTTTTTATGGAAACAGAGAAAGAAAAACTGAGATTAATTTTTAGTTTTTCTTTTTTGATTTAAAGAAATCAAAATATAACCATGAGGGAATACTGTTTCAGGTAAGGACTACTGAAATCTATGGCTCAAGGCCAACTAACACTATGAAACTAAAAGTCACTATTACGTAACACTAAAGGTATTTAAGAAGGGCATTTAAGGAGGAAATTTCCTGTTTCATTTTCACAAGATACTCCAGTTAAACAAATTCCCCAGGAATGTAAATACTGCTACATAACATTTGAAATGACTCCTTACTGACCAGGAAAAAAAGGTCTTTGTGACTGACAGGTAACTGGTGTCTTACTGAAGTAGTCAGGCTGTTCATTAAGCTGAGACGTGCCACAGGAATGCTACATTTCAGTCTGAGACTGCTAAATTTTAAGACCCTTGCAGTGACTCTTCATGTAAGATTACCCAGTATTGCAGTGGATGGGCCGAAGCAGCCCTGTCTTTGCGCCTTGCTCCTGTAACAGGTGTGACTTGTTAATAATAACACCAGCTTATTTTTAGATATTATTGCAACCTCCACTTGTAACACCTGCAGGTGTAAACTTAGAATCCAGATTTTCAGGGATAGCATGTAAGGCTCAGATTCAAGAAAGCACTTAAGTAAATGTTTTACATCTGGCTCAAGTTCCAAAGCTTTCCTGCAATTGTTAATGGGCTCTGGAGCAGATTTCAAAAACATCTTCTTTACTAAATGAAAAAAATCCCAACATGTGGACATTAGCTAGCAGAAAATAGAGTGCCCCGGTGGAGTGAGAACTGCTCTTATATTAAGCTCAGCAGGAAAACTCTCAAGTTCCCTGGATTGCTGCTACATTTCTCACTTTTTGCCAATAAACTTCATACATTTGAAAAACGGGATAAAAATAGATCAACATTTCTAAAATAAAACACACTAAACTGACTCCCATCACACAAGCCCTATGACGAGGCAAGCAGTTAGGTAAATTTTGACAAATTTTTGAAATACTGGCCTTGGTTGCAGGAACGACTCTGTGCACGGAAAATTACTGCAACAAGCTATTTCTTCCTGACTACTGGAAAGAAAATCACTGGTTCCAGTCATCTTGATATTCAGCAGCTGACAAAGCTTTTCCATGTAAATGAAAATCAGTTATTTAAGTATCTGTACAACCTGAAGTAAACAGAAAACTTTCTTTATTTAAATGCTGGCAACGTTCTTGCACAACACATTTCCAACAAGGAGCAGAAGTTTTGAAACAAAGGTTACCTGGATATAATTTTATTGAATATCCTCAATGTTCAAATAACAATGGGTTGCCATGACATGGATCTAAATAGGGCTTATCTGTCGAGGAAGCTGACCAAGGCCTCTGCTAAAGCCTCTGCTAGAGCACTGGTGTGTGATTACAAGCCAGAATCTTTAGCTCAGCAAATGAAGCAATGTACATTCGCAACTTCTATTCAGTTGACTACCATGGGCTTGCAAGCTTGTAATACTGGTTCTGCTTGTTACTTCTGAATGACCTCTTGCACATCTGAGTCCTGCATCAATGTCTGCTAACTTTAGCAACCACTCATATGCAAGATGGCTCCATTTTTCTGAGCCGTTGTCATCCTGCTGCCTCCTATTTAGCCCAGAGGTCCACTTCCCTTCACTATATAAAAGAGGCTTGTAAGAAAGATAGAGAGAAGTTTTTTTTACCTAGGCCTGTAGTGACAGGACAAGGGGCAAAAGTTTTAAATTGAAAGAGGGTAAATTTAGATCAGAGAAAAGGAACAACATTTTTTATGAGGAGAACATAAAATATGTTATATGGAACAGGTTGTCCAGAGAGGCTGTAGATGTCCTGTCCCTGGAAGTTCAAGGCTGAGTTGGATGAGGCTTTGAGCAACCTGGTTCATTGAAATATGTCCCTGCCCATGGCAGGGGGGTTGGACTGTATGATCTTTAGTCTCTTCCAACTGAAACGCAACTATGATTCTACAATTTCATTTCTGTCTCCAAGGTATATATGACTGTAGGTCCTTCACAGATGAAGGTTTTTGACAACACATTTATTAGCTAAAGAAGGATAGAAATTTTGAGCTCAAAATGTTTTATTTTCAGTTAATGGAAAAAAAAATAATGCACATTTGTCCAGTTAATTACAGTTGTGGAAGGTTTTAACTGTCTGGTTAGATCTGGTCAGTCTTTCCCATTTCTGTGTCTACCCTGGAATGATGCTGAAGCCAACTGGGTGTTGTCTAGTCATCCAGCCTTTTTATTTCTTCAGGTTCTCTAAGCAAGGGGTAAGTATTAGCTATACCTCTTCATACTAATCTTAGTTTTGGTTCTCCCTTGGCAGTGATAGTAATAAAATTCAATCAAACTCTTTCCTAAAAAACATATTTGGAAATAAATACTGTAATTACATCTTTCTGAAATACAGCAAAATAATTTGGTTTCTTGCCTCAGGCAAGAGCTAATAATTTTCTAAAATCAAAATGGGTACTGATGAAAAAGTCATCTTCCTTTCTAATATTCCTAAAGACTTTCTCTATTAAAAAATAAAAATCCTCTTATTTTCCAAAGGCTCCCTAAAGGCAAATTGTCTTCTAAATTTCAAGAGTTCCTTTTATAACACAAAGATGACATACTCAATAAAATCTTCCTTCTACACTCTGAGTTTTTGTTTAAATAGACATATTCCATCAAGCAGTCTCCAAAAATTGACTGGAGAAGTGGCCCTCTCACCTGACTGAAGTTTTCCAGCTCACCAATTTCATTGCTAAAACTCATCAAGTCTTACCATTTTTCTTATTTATAAAGAAAGGAAAAATACCCTCACTTTTTACTGCTTCATCCTTGAAGAGAGCTTTACTGTTTAAGCTTTAGTGTCTCATCCCCATGGGCTGCCATCATCAACCCATGTAGAAAACAACAATAAAATGAAATCACCCATAGAGGTCATTCCTTTTGTCCTGTGATAATATGAAGAACCAGAAGCCTAGCAATGAATTCCAGAACTTTAACAACCTGAATAAATTGTGAAGTACAAACCAGAATGAATATAGGATATGACAGTCATTTCACATGAGTCAGTGCACAGAGGTTCAGTCTGAAATCTGCAAAGATATCCTCTTGTTTTTACTGAGGAAAAATGACAATGAAAGGAAATGATTGTTTTTTATATACGTTTTTTCAATAAGGGAAAATCTTTTTTTAAAGATGTGAAAAAAGTGTGAAAGAGTAAATGAAATACCATCTGAATGAAAGCACACTGAAATTGAAAGTGAGGACCAGTGACTGACCCAAGGCTTCTGATTATTCCAGTTCCTTTCTCCCTCTCTCTCCCTCTCTCTCTCCTCCCTTCTTTTCTCTTTCTCTTTTTGTTCCTTTCCCTCTGTCCCTCTTTTCCTTCTTTCCTCCCTGCCTCCTTCCTTCCCTTCTACTTCCTTGTGCAATTTGTGATACATAAAACCAGCAAGCCAAATGAAATCCTAAAATCCATATACTAAAATGTGTTACTCAGCTAATTCTTGAAATAGACTTGTAATGACTAGAGCTGGATGATTACAACACAAATGCTTATTTAACAGCACCATCTTTTGATTGAAAAAAGCTTCAGTCAAGCCTGATCATCAAAATGATGATCTGACTGACAATTTTCATTCATGGAGTTTTATCACTCTGAAGTACTAGCATTACGTATGTGATAGCACAGAACTCAACATTAAAGAAACATAGAAACAGTCAAACTGTCCAAGCTCCCAAGATGATCTCTTGACTCAGCTTCAAGAATACAAGCATGCTTGTCACCTTAAGGTTTTGAGATTAATATAAAGAAGTAAACACAATACATTTTGTAGATTCAGTAACTACAGCATGTTCAAGGCTTTCAAATTGCTATTTCTTCTTTACAATATGACCCTACATTTGTTTTTCTTCTTTCAAATACCTACAATTGACACCTCTGATTCATGTCTATTTCAGAAATACACATTGTTCTCTGTCTGTTCATTGTTGCCAATTTGCAATTTTAAGACGGTTTTGTTGCCCCAGGGAAAAATCCATAGCAATTGTGCCTCAAAGCAAGGGAATACAGTAAATAGAAGCAGTATATCTGAGTAAGTGTATGTTTCCTACAGAAACTTTTTTCCAGAAAATAATGGTTTATGGCTTTTGATTCCTTCATTTATTTATTAATTCAGTTCCTGCATTAAATAAGTCAGGTGATATATATGAGACATAAATGAAAAATAAGATCATGCCTTGTTTAGCCTGTTATATATTGCAGTAAAATGGTATTTGGCAGGAAACAATCTCTCTCGTGACAGAACTCACTCAATACAAAGACAAAAACACAATTTAAATTGGACAGATAAAGATTTTGCAACAAAAGACATAAATTAGGTGACAGTCAAAGAATAAGTATCAATGACTTGATCTCTGAAGCTTGAAGGAGATGTGATCTCTTTATTTACACTGCCAAACCCAATGTTAACCATAAGCTACAATCACATGAAATGAAGCTTCTAAAGAACTAAAAAACCTACTTTGATTTATATCTCCTGCTCTTTCTGTGCTGACATAACAGCAGCAGTGTGATACAACACTTTTATTCCAAGGGGCTTCAATTAAAATCACAGTTCGGGTTTACCAGATTCTCTTAGAAGCATGAGGTTCATTTTCTTCCAGATGTTGCACTCTAATCAGACAAAGTCTACAGACTTATTGGAAGGGACAATCACAAGGAAGATACAAGATTTCAATCGAGTTAAGCAGAAAGATTTTAACCAACACAATAATGCTAAAAATACAGCTCTCTTCCTGACAGGCCTGAACTTCAGAGAGGAAGATGATGGTGTAATATCCAACAAGTTTTTCTTTGGAAAAAAGAAACAACAGCACATCCTTATTATAGAAACTGAAAGTGATTACATCACATTACCATGGGACCATTTATGCAAAGTATGCAGGAATAACAGGAGAAACAGTAATCAGAAAATGTGTCATTGACTTTATAAAATCCAATGTTACCATTTCCTCTCTCTTCAACATGCAAAAAAGCTTGCTTTCAGCAGTGATTTTATGGCTCTTTCTAACTTTAGAATTTTAATACGATGCACTTCAAAAACTGTACCACATTAGCCTTTGAAACAGAATGCTGTATAAATTAAGTACTATAAAAGGTAATGTTGTAGGAACCTTAGAATGACAATGCAAAATAAGTAGACACCTTTGTCTGTAATTGCTCAGTGCCTCAGTTTCCCATCACTAAAAGATGGAATCTATATTCTTCCATTGTAGTACAATCTGTGCTATTAAAAATCATCACGGAAAAGCCAATGAGGAATTTAAAAAATCTATCTTAAATCACAGACAAGTGGTAATAATTAATAGGACCCGAGGCTGAAAGAAGGTAAAACAAATTCCTGAATAGCCAAGTGGATACTAAACCCTTTATACAGAAAAGAAGGCAAATGCCGTGGAAAATTGTGTTGTGATCATGTAACAGGAGATTTTTTGAGTGTGAACATAAATAGTTTCCTGACAAATCTTAATCCTAATGACTCAGGTTTTGAGCAACTGATTTAATAACCCCAAGTCACTTCTGCTCTCTTTCTGCAACCATTTTAAATATTAACAAATCATATTTGGTCCTATTGTCTAAGTTTCATAAAACAGAATGACCAGGAGAATGTTATTCAACTCCTCTGAAATTCACAAAGCTCCCATTTCCTCACTTTCAAATAATTTTTTACCAGCATCTTCATTTATTTCCTCCTCCAGAGTTTTTTCCATAGGCATTTATCTCTGATGTGAAAGCCTGTCAAATTCTTTTTGAAATGTAAGGATGTTACATCCTCTAAATTTTTCTTATCTTTCTTACCACTAGTATCTTCAAAGAACTCAAACAGATTAGCTCAGCATGACCTCTTCTGCCTGAATTCATGCTGGATATCCTTTATCAAACTGTTTTACTAGGTGTTATTCTGCCACATCTTTCTCAAAATAGGGGCTTTGGGATATTGTTTCTTCATTTTACTCTCCCTTCAGAGAACTATTGTGCCATCTAAGGAACCTCAAGCATTGTATTGAATATTTAATTAATGTTCATAACAGCAAGTGAGAGTTGAACTCAGGGTTTTTTTTTAACATTAGATACTTTGCAGATAATGCATATATTTAATAAAGGCTATATCTATTCTCACTATATTGCATCTCAGGTCTCTGCACAGAATTTTGTTACCTGTTTCTTGCCTATTTTGACAGCACCATCTAGTTTCAAGTAGTAAGTAAGCTGGCCTATGTTTTTGATAAAAACCCAAGACCTCTGAGAGAATTTCTCCACATGCACTTTTTAAGCAGCCAAGGCTATTTGAGTTAGTGTTAGAATGGAAAAGAACCATACTCAGACCACTTCTCAATGCCTGAGATTTTTTAAACTCTTCTCCTGAGCTGCATTTCAGTACAATTATAGAAGACTGCTAACTATTTTTAGCTATTTCTAGTAAAATTTCAGGGCAGGAAACCTACCTTGACATACCTCCTACCAGATTAGAGGAGCACATCAGCATAAAACTGCACAGAAGCAGAGAAGATAGGATAAGCAGGAGCACAGACAATGAACAGAAGCAAGATCCCAGTCTTACAGAGAAGAGAGAAAGTTCCTGTGGAAAGCCGAACCACAACAGATCTAGTTGGTATTACAAACAACTATAGTTCTAGTTTTCTCTTTAATTGTGTGACTTTTTCTAATGTAATTTTAGCCTCTTGCCTCTTAAAACCCCTCTCACTTTGCAATACATCCATATTTATCTTCTGTAAGGAACAAAGCATCTCACATCACGTTTTCAACCATAATACTACACATTTAGGCCTTTTTCTGTGGTGACTAGCTTCTGTTTTTCTTTGCCTCTCCTTCCAATTAGAAATTCTACTTTTCATGGTTGCTGTCACCAGTTTACTGGTTCTCTCTATTTCATTTTTTATGCTAATTCTACACCATTACTACTAAATAATAGTGTTCAGTCACTTTCTTTACTTCTTTGCATTTTAATATTCTCAGTGTGTTCTTAATTATAATAAGCTACAATTATTTTTGTTCCTTTCTCACATATTTTAGGTTTTCAGTAGGACTTTCAGGTATGGGTTACTCAACACTTACATTCTCTTTACTTACCAATACAGACTTTTCAGATGTTATGGAGTTTTCCTCAAATCATTCCATTTTCCCTCAGAGTCTATTTTCAGAAGTCAAGTATTTTCCTACTACTGCTTACAGAACCCATTTTCGGTATAGTAAATTCTAGGTGCTCTCCCAGATGAAGGTATTTATCATACTTGACTCACAGGTAGTAATTTTCTATGTCCAGTGTAGCTTTTGACTGTATTGATTGTTCAGCTTTCTGCATTTGAGACTGAAATTGCCTTTGCAGCTTAGGTTATACTGTCAGGATGTCTGGTTCCCATTTCTGACAGGGAACTTCCCTACATAAGAGGAAGCACTTCTGCCCTTTTGTGCTCCCCAGTATCTGACTGCCAAAGAATTCTGCCAGCTTTGATTAGCACAGAGTTAGGAAAGGACATTCATTGGCATAAATGGAGTTGAGTTTCAGACCAAATGGCAAAGCTTGTTTATTCTCCCATCATGTTATTCTCCTCCCTCTCTCTCTCTCAATCCTCTCACTTTCTTTTCATTGCACTGTTCCTTTCGCACACTCCTGTCTCTTAACTTCCTACTTCCTTTTTATCTATTTAAAACGAAGGAAACACTCTTTCCAGCTCTTTCATTCTGTTGGAAGAGGATGCTATCCAGCATCCAACACTGCCATAAGCTTTCACTCAGTGTCCCACCTTGGGGTTCACTCAGGACATCTCGCAGGGAAGCGGAGGAGGCTGACAATGCCCTCTCACAACCCTTGGGCAGCATATTCTTGGTACCAGCTAGACCCCGCTGTGTGTACTGAGAAGCTCCTGCTAAGCTGTTGTGCTTATGAGATCATTTGTGGGAACACAGTGAACAAGAGTTGCTTGTCTTTGTCCCTATTCTGTATTTAGCTGTCACCAATAACCTTTTTTTGTGCCAACTGTTCAGTGCTTGAAACCATTGTTCTTTTTTCTGCTTTTGCTTCCTGCCAGATTTTTCTATTACCTTTATAATTATCTACTTGAATGAATTTTTTATTTTACTAGGAATGTAAAATGGACTGGTTTAAATGAGTAAGCAATTACACAATCCAAAGATATGGGTTAAAGCGAGATTTTGTAATACCAGTAGTCACATTTGTTGATGATTATACTCATATTTCATAATATGAAAAAAAAAGAACTATAAGAACCTCAAAATAGTATCTAATCCTTAAGAAAGGAAGTATTACATTATTTTCCAATCAACTTTAAATACCTAAATCAAATGAATCTGGGCAACTAACCTGAATATAATGAAGCATGACACTTGCAGATAAAATGGGCCTTTTGGTATTATTTGCTATCCCCCTGTTTGGCAAAAAAACGATAATAGCAATGTATTACTTCCTTGCTTGTCTTTTTTCAGGAAGAAACCCACACACATGTATAGCTGATGACACCTTCCTACCCCCCAGCCCCCTAGATATACCTTCTTTACCCATTTAATATGATGACACAGGCTTCATACCATCAGCATAGCGTTCTCTTCAATCAGTTCTTTTTCCTTTGTATTTCTGGTTGGTATGTTGCAAATAAACAGCTGAGCTAATAGAATATGTTCTAGGGCAAAACCAAAATTGGATCTCCACTGGGGACAGCCTGATTAAAGGAACAACCTTATACTCTGATTTCAATGGCAAGCATGAGTCCTCAGTTCCATAGCAGTCAAAAGTGTTAAAAGCAAACTCTGTATCATAAATGTATATTAAATTCCTTTCCTTGTCATATTTTTGCTTTTATTGAGGAATTTGAGATATCCAAACTCCAAAATTAGAAAAAAAACCAACAAACCACTAAACGGAAAACAAAAACCAACCAACCAACCAACCAACCAACAGAAAACCAACCAAAACTACCCCCTAATCCTGAACAAATCTTGTGCAAATTCTATTAAAAGTTATTTTTTGGTAATCATATGAGAGATATGATAGCAAATCTTTTTAAAAGATAGCAAATCTTTTTAAAAAGGATTTCCCTCCTTTCTAAAGATTTACAGTCTTTTTGTATGGAGAGACACACTCTGGCAATCAGATAATTCCGTGTAAAAATCAGACTTGAATTGTCATTTTTAATAAGATTTATTGTTCCTCTCATAATTTATCACATTCAAATGTAAAATTCCTAATGTACTCACTGGCTCAAAAGCCAACAGTCGTTATTTATTTAATTTTCTTGTACAGGCTTGTTTGAATTTTGTTGAATACCTGCAGCAGTTTCTGAATTATGCATGTAAAAAGCAAAAAATCCCTATACTTAGTGAGCATCCACATATCCACACACACACACAAAACCCTCCAACAAACTAAAAAACCCTATACACCAGGCTTATCACTTCTCTACCATTTGCTGTGGAAGAAAAAGATAAAATGTTCACTTCTGTCTCAGCCAAGATTACCAATTCAGCTTATAAAATCTAAAAACAAACTCATGTTTATTTGAAGTTCTAAAGAATTATTTAAACTGCCCTTTTAATGTTCCCTCATAGGCATTCCACATCTTTCAAACACCTTCTTGCATAAATATTGATTGTAGTATATAAAGATGCTTTTTGTTCTTGTTCATGGTTCTTTGATTTAAATCAAAATGAAATTAAGTCATTAAGTTCTAAAACTCTTTTTCTATTTTTTTTCTATCTTTCAAAAAAATTTACTTTCTTTAGTCAGTAATCATGAAGACATATTTCATTTGACTTTTAAATGGCTGAATATAGATGCAACTGCTAACTACAGAAATGAACAAGGAAGGTCTTAGTGAGGTTGGGGACAAAATTAAAGGCTATCAATATATGGCTCAAGAACTAAATGAAAAATTCACTCAGTTTTTAGAAAAGACAACTGTTTAAAAAGGAGTAAAGGAGAATGACAAGTGGAACGGAAACAAATAACAATGTCCAAATTGGAAAAAAGTATTGAAGAAAAAAATCATAGCGCTTATCATGTTCAAACCAAGACATGGTGAAATTTAATGACTGAATACTAATGCAGCTAATATAGTGTTACTCAATGATGAATAGCAGCCAGTGCATCGAGTGACTATAAAAGGTCATAAGTGGGTTTCAGAAAGGGAAAAACATCTTATATACGACTAGAGATACATTAAACACTTGTGTTCATGACACAGACCAAGAGGTATTTTGTGCTTTTGATGCCTTGCTTTTTGAATAGCCTAAGAGTCCTTCAGCTGTGAGTCTGGATCCCTTTGCTCAAGCTGCGAGGGAAGTGCTTTCTGGAGCCTCAGTGGCAGCATTTTCTCTGCTGTTCTTATGCAAGCACTCTTGCGGTGTAATTCCTACGGCCTTTTACCTGCTGCAGACCCCAACAGTGTTCTCGTGGTGGTTGTCAAAGGAAGGAACCATCACTGGTCATTCCTTCCTTCCCCTCTTTTCATTGTAGCTCTTGGTTTACGTTTGGATAATCAATATATGCATGCAGAGAGTTCAATGGCGTGGGGTCCCCCCGGCACTTGTCCTCCTCCTGCCCACTGGGGAGGTTTGTCCTTTCTCTCTCGTTCCTCACCTCTTTTTCCACTTCCCACAAAAGTAATTCACCATTAGAGTCAATATGTGGCTCATAAGCCCCAGATCTCTGCATCAGCTTATAAGTACTCTCTTGTATTCCCTTTTCTACACATGTGCTTATGACTGTTTGAAGACAGGACACTGAGGTGGGTGGATCTTTGTACCAGCTTGGTGTAACACTGATTATATCAAGTAAAAATTGAGCTGCTATAAATCAGTGAACCTAATCCTTTTGTATTATGAAGGATTACTGTGTAATAAAATTGTTTTGAACAGTGACATTTGAGTTCTCATTAATATATTACTTTTCAAGGGCTGGTGAAAATATTTGGCTTCCAAAACAAAAGAATTCACAAGGTTTCTCTGAACTAAGCATTCATTTTAAAACACAGTACATGCAATAGAATAATCTTGATGGTATATATGTGATAATTCTTATAACAGTTTATCAAACCTTACTTACTATTATTATTAACAATTTGTTACCTGAGTCTGAATTTTCATAGCTTCAATTTCCAGAGTTTGGATGATTTACTTCTGGTGGACTACAAGATAACCCTGCTATCAAGTGTCTTTTTTCTAGGCAGGTGCCTTTTATCATCCCTTTGATAAACTAATCAGATCAAGTTCTGTGAATCTTTCACCACAGAGGAAGTTTTCTTGAACTTTGGTCATTCTCATTCTGTAAATACTCTTAAGTTTATCAGCATCTTTCTTGAACTACTGACGAATAAGAACTAGTTAGTAAACTCCTGCAGGACTTCAATTAAAAACAAAGACACTCTTAAAATAATCACTCCACTCCAACTAAATAACATGCTTGGCCATAAAGTCACATTTGGAACTGTCCCATCCTGACTTCAAATCATTTGCCCAAAAAAGTTGACTACTTTTAAGTATGGTCTGAAATCTTTGTGTATACAAGATCCAAAGATATATCTACATAATATCTATCTCTCTCTCTATCATACATGACTTCTTCTTTGATCCTTCTGAGATAATACTGATTAATCTGTCTTAAATTTGCTAGCCATGACTGCTACTTTACCAACAATAAGCCTTTTCTAATCGTAGTATTTATCCTTAAGGTACCTGCAAATATCTAGCAGGTAAGCAACAATCTTGTTTTGTCATCTGGGATACTGCCAGAAAAAACTTACAGAAAAAAGAGAAAGTTTTTTGATGTCCACTATACATAGATGCATTTGAAGGCTTTTCCCTGATAAATCTGAAATTCATCAAAATCCTGATATTTAAATTATTTAATGCATGCTATTTTTATTTCTTAGCATAGAGCCTATTCTATTTCTGTCATGTCTATTAATGCAATTTGAATTTAATTTTTTTAAAAAGTATAATCATCTTGTTTCTTAAGTTCTTAATTAAACAGCAATGATTCTGTTTCCTCTTTGAACACTATAGTAGTAATACTAATAACAATAAACCCCTCATTAATTGAAGTAACTTTTTGACTGTTAATATGCTGCACAATATCAACTCCTATTATACTTCAAAAACCTCTCTTTTGTTGCCATAGCTTTCCTTATTACACTTCTGTTTATAGCTCTTACCAGCTATTTTCAAAATATTTCCGATTCCATCAGATTGTATTTACATCCAATGCCTTGAACTTTTAATCTATTTGTCTGTGTACACATACCCATAAGAATATATACATATTTTTAAACTGCCTTCAGATTGCATTTTTCTTGATGCTGCTTTTTGATATCCCAGTTTATTTCTAGCTGACATTATGTTCCAGCTATCTTGAAAATTAATTGCTTCCCAATTGTTATTTCTTTTTCTTTCTTAAATACTTTCTTCCAGATAATACGCCTTATAATGATTTTCACTGTTATGAAATCGGCTATTTAGAACAGCACCTATAATTCCTATTAACTTAGATTTTAATCCATTTCAATGCAATAAATAATAATCTGATATTTTATAGAGGTCATTTCATTAACCTTTATTTAATAGGTCAGACGTAAAAAGGATCTTTCAATTATTAAATTAAGCTTAAAAAGTAACCTCTCCACACTTATGATCTGAGAACTCTAAGAATACTCTCTCGTCCTTTTGCCAGGCATGATTTGCTGTGGCAGGATGGGTTTTTTA